>PVKP010030174.1:0-18888 GCA_004027715.1 Plecturocebus donacophilus
ATACAAAGGTTTTCTGCTTTCTCCTTTATTCCTTATCATAAAAGAACATCTGAGGGAGTTCTGAGTTAAAAGAGCTTTCAAACTTTGGCCAGAATCTTCAGACAGTACAGTTGGCAAAAAGGCATGGTAAAAATAGCTCATTTACATCAGCCTCTCTGTCAGGAATACTTTAAAATGAGTAATACATTAATGTTTATATACTATGTTACTTGAGTGTATAATCTTGAATTATTTAACTTGAGGTGTGGAGATGATAGAAGTTGTCAGTAAAAGATAATTCATGGAACCATATGTAATTACACAATTTTACATACAGTATAGGAGAAAAAATGATATCTCAATTGCAGCTGGATGTCATAAGATTTGCAGGGTGGCTGACAATAATTATAATACTAATTTGGTAACTGGGCTCTGGCAATGAGGCATTGTTTCTTCCCATGAAACTGTGTGGCATGTCTTAGCAGTCACAGCAGTCCTGGCATGAAAGGTCGTGAATGAAAAATGTATCTTTGGGGCAATCCAAACACTCTTATACCTAGAATTCCCCTGGATCATTACAGATTAACAGTGGCTTTCTCTCTCTCTTTCTGTGTGTGTGTGTGTGTGTGTGTGTGTGTGTGTGTGTGTGTGTGTGCATGCGCACGTACATGCATGTGTATGGATGTGTTCCACAAAGCCTTCACACTTGAGTGCAACCAACATTGGTGATATGGTTTGGCTCTGCATCCCCATTGAAATCTCATGTTGAATTGTAATTCCTAATGTTGGACGTAAGGCCTGGTGGGAGATGATTAGATCATGGGGGAAATTTTGCCCTTGCTGTTCTCAGGATAGCGAGTTCTCATGAGATCTAGTTGTTTAAAAGTATGTGGCACCTCCCACCTCACTCTCACTCTCTTCCTCCTGCTCCAGTCTGTGAGACTTGCCTGCTTCCCCTTCACCTTCCACCATGATTGAAGGAAACCTTCATGAGGCCTTCCCACCCATGCTTCCTAAACCTGCAGGAACGTGAGCCAATTAAACCTCTTTACTTTATAAATTATTCAGTCTCGGTAGTTCTTTATAGCAGTATGAGAACAGACTAAGATAATTGGCCTTCACCTTAAGTTTCTAAATTCATGTGGATGTACCTGCTCCCAATATCGACACCTTTTGGGTCTGGGCTCTGAACCTTCGCAATAGTGGGCCCTAGGCTTTCATCCAGGCCACAGGGAGAAAGCCTGGCATCATTTTTTCCTTCCACCACTTTACAACTCAATGCTTAGCTACAGAGATGTAGATACTATGAACTTGGGAGTTGATAAGGTGGACACTTTAGGCTTAAGTTTTCTAGAAAATTAGGCAATTGTAGTTGTAATATCCCATATGTCTATAAGCATGAAACAGCTCTGCTGCAAACAAAATGAGTAGTTATCTTTTTCTTGAATACTAGTAAGGAAAGGTTAAAGAGCTTCTTCTGATATGTCAAAGTAAGAGTTTTCCTATCCTATAAACTTTGATTATATTAATATGTATATCAACATATATTATATTAATTATATGTGCACACCATATTAAATGTATATCAATATGGTATTTATTTGTACATTTATATATTGACAAAAATTATGTTTGAGGATGTGTTGTATAAGTTAGCCTAACATAAGAAAAGCGATCTTGTTTTAATTTAACTTATTAAATGTGGAAAAATCTATTCTCTTCTATGTAAAATAAAATACATATGTACTCCCAGCCCTTTAGAAGGCAGAGACAGGAGGATCACTTGAGCCCAGGAGTTTGAGACCAGCCTGGGCAAGATAATGAGATGTATCTCTACGAAAAATAAAAATAAAAAATTAGCCAACTGTGGTGGCATGTGCTTGTAGTCCTAGCTATTCAGGAAGCTGGGGCAGAAGAATCACTTGAGCCCAGGACTCCAAGGCTGCAGAAAGCGAGGATGGTACCACTGCACTCCAGCCAGAGTGCCAGAATAAGACCTTGTCTCTAAGAAAAATACAAGAAAGCAAATAAACAAAAACCTACCAAATTAGAATATTCAACAAGGTAGTTGTTTTCCTCTCTGCTTTTAAGTTCCAGCTAGTCCATTTTGGAAAGACAGGGACTCTGTCAATTAACATACTCTGCCTCCTCATATATGACTAAGTTTGCACTAAGAAAAAAATTGTAGATCTAATTAATGTAAATATGTAATGGCAAATCATAATCCATCTTCACAATCTATAAAATGTCTTTGACTATGCTGACAACACACTATTTTCTAGCATTCAACATGAGCTAATTATCTGTCAGAAGAAATGAAACTAATAATTGCTCCAAAGTTGGCAATTTGAAGCCAGAAGCTTCTGATCTAGTTAAAGATAATGACAAATTTATTGTAAATATATATCTCTTTATAAATTTATTTATTCATAGAGTTGTGGTATAGTAGAAACATGTTTTCAAAACTGTTACTTTATTTGTACTCATGAGAACAGAAGACTTATAAATTGATTTTAAAATTTTGAGATTTTCTTTAAAAGGCAAGGCAATACAATTCTAAATTGAAATTCTTCTGGCAAAACATTTCTTACTGATGCATAATGATGATTATATATATTTAAGGGATAGATGTGATGTTTTAAAAAATGCACACAATGTACACAATGTGTAATGATCAAATCAAGGTAATTAGAATATCCATCACCTCAAACATTTATCATTTCCTTGTGTTGAGAACATTCCCCATCTTCTCTTCCAGATATTCTGAAATATACAATACATTATTGATATCTATAGGTACCTTACTGTGCTATCAAGCGGCAGAAATTTTTTCTTCTGTCTAATTGTATTTTTTCTATCATTAATCAACCTCTCTTCATTGCCCCCTTGCCAGCCTCTGGTAACCACCATTCTACTTGCTACTGCCATGAGATCAACTTTTTGAGACTAATGTAGAATTTTTTGAGTAAATATTATTTTGTTTATTTTTATTTGTTTGTGATACTTTTAAAGGTTTGCTTAAGGAACCACAGCCTGAAGAGAAGTAATTTGCAATAATGCCATGTTCTCAGTAGGTACTTGGTAAATTCTCAGTGATGATGATTCATCCACATCATGCACAAACAAGACTCCAGCACCTCACTCTGAATTTGGTTGAGCTACTGAAAAAAGAATATCAAGTACCCTTCTTTCTTGTTTTATTTTGTTATCTAACTTATTTAATTTACAGGTCTTTTAAGGTATAATATCGAGCCTAACTTTTCAAATCTCCATGTAGAAAAGTAGATTGTGCATGCATGTGTGTGTGATCTACAGGACATATAAACAGATTCCCATGGCTAGGTATCCCTATGGTTTTGAAAGTGTGTGCACTCTTGTGATAGTTCTTGTGAGTGTGTATGTGTGTAAGTCAAAAAGAGAAGACTTGTCAACAGTCATGTGTGGTTCACATGGAGGAGCCAGTCAGATATTCTTCAGGCAGTTTTCACTAGCTTGCATACAGTCTTCTGGAGTTTCAAGAGGGTATTATTGTTTTAAGATCAATGATTACATTTGGTTCAAGAAGATGTGATAACAAAACAGGATTGAAATGAATGTACATCCTATATAAAAATGTTTTGCAAAGTGTATTGAATTTACTTTCTTATTCTTTCCTCAAGTAGTCAAAACCCACAAATGATTGAGGCCAGAAGATAAAATCCAAGTATGTATTGGCCCTAGATGAAAATACTGAGTTTTGAAATTACTGAGTTCACGCTGTGAACACAGCCAGTGATAGAGAACTGTTCATGGAGAAAACCTAGGTCAGACATAAGAGACGGCAAATGAGAAGAGCCATGGAGCTCGACACTTGAAAGTCTTTTTTTTTCTTTTCTTATTTATTTATTTATTTATTTATTTATTTTGAGACAGAGTTTTGCTCTTTATTGCCCAGGCTGGAGTGCAATGACTCGATCTCGGGTCACTGCAACCTCCTGAGTTCAAGTGATTCTCCTGCCTCAGCCTCCTGAGTAGCTGGGATTACAGGCGTGTGCCACCACATCGAACTAATTTTGTATTTTTAGTAGAGACAGGGTTTCTCCATGTAGGTCAAGCTGATCTCGAACTCCTGACCTCAGACAATCCAGCCGCCTCGGCCTCTCAAAGTGCTGGGATTACAGGCATGAACCACCACACCTGGCTGACACTTGAAAATTTTAAATGTCAGTTATGTCCACTCTTCCTCACCTTCACTCACAAAACATTTTTTCTTCCAAAAGATTGGACTTTATCTGATACTGTGGAGTCCCGAACAAACTGCATAAAGGAAATGGATTTTTTTCCCAAATATGATTGTAGGTCTAAAGTCCAGATGACACCATGGAGGACCATTTCCTGCTGCTGTTGGAAAGAAAAGCCACCAATTTAAAAGTATTTTAAATCTTATTATCTATGCCCAAATGTCAAGATTTATCAAATGTTAAATGCTGCTTCTTCAAATCCATGGTCTTGAGTTGTTACTATTTTGTTAAAGATTTTCAGTCTGACCTAGATTAGTGATATGAGTTAATTATTTCACAGTACAATTGACAGGTACCTCTAAGTCTTCGTGCTTAAGAAAAATAAAACCTGTTTAAATATCTCTTTTATTAGAATGAAAATGTTAATGATGGCAGTAACTGATGCAGAGTATGAATGTTTTACTGACCAATAACAGGTTCTTTAAAGTACAAGCCTTTCCTTTCAGGCTGAAAATATTGACCAATTTTTAAAATACATAAAACCTAGTACTTCATTTTATTATTTATTACTTTTTATAAATGACCATTCTTGACTTAATAGTTTAAATAACAATGTGTTATTTAGATTATAGAGACAGTATCTTGAATTTCTGAAAGAGATAGTGAATCAAAGTTACTATGGAAGATAAAATTTGAATTTCCTAATAATTTCCAGATTTGAATACAATTTAAAATATACCTCTTGATTGTACTTAAGTTTCAGAACTCTGGCTAATAGATAAGAAAGCAGGGGAGAAAGAAGTATAGCACAAAAAATTCTGTTGCTTAGGAATTCAAAATAAGTCAATTCTTGCCGTGTTTCTTGAGTTTACACACTGAAATGTAGGATAAATTTTAGTTAGGTCATTCTCTTTTTTATCCTATTGTTTGTGCTTAAAGTGGAACACATTATTTTATCATTTTATAATTAAATTCTATGATATTTTTGATATTTTAAAACTTTAAATTCAATACTCCTGAGACAGAAGGATTTTGGAAAACTGAGAATAAATAAGAAAAGACACATTTCAAATCTTTACTTTGAAGGGAAAGAAATTTCAGGAGCATTCAATTTCACATTATTATGTTCTGAGTAGCCTCTGGGAAGAGCCAATAATTACAATGGTGCATCTCAGAAGTCTCTCTATATGTTTTGAAACTTTTGTCTGTTGGTATATTGTTTTAATTCCAAACTTTTGTGCACAACACTACATTGAACTCTTGCAAGCCACTCTTCTGTACCACTGTATCTGAACATGTATCACCTGAATTCAGTGTCTTTGGAAGCTTTCAGGGATACAAGTTTGCTTAAACATTTATCCATGTTGCTGTAGAAACACTGTTCCATACAGTTACCTAAGGTGTTTTTCCCCAAGATTATGTATTATCTTTGATTCTGATTCAAATAATGCATTTACTAAAGTCCTGACTTAGCTGTAATACTCCTAAAACATTTTTGATGAGAGAAAAATATTAAATATTTTAATTCTTAAATAAGACATAGCCTTTTTCAAATTAACAACAAATACAAAAAGAATCCCAGGCTATGGTATCTGTCAGAGAGATATTGAGCTCTGCTCCTGTCTTCTAGAAGATCTGGATAGAATTTCCCTAGCTATAAATATTTCAGAGATTCTGGGAGCTAAAATATCTCCCAAGTTAGATGGGACTGATGATCACTTTTAGCCAGTTTAAAAAAATACACACTTAATTATAGTCCTTGTCTTCATCTTAAAGATAACACTAAAACTTCAGCAAATATAGTAATAATAAAATATCAACTACTATTTATTGAGTACTTAGATACTGCTAATCTCATTTAATCTATACAACTGCACTATGCACTAGGCACCAAACTTTTCCCATTTTTTGATAGGAGAGCTGATATTTATAGAGGTTGAATAATAGCCCTTGTCATATAGCTAAAAACAGTTGACCTATGAGCAAATCTTGTCCATTGCTAAGCCTGCTCTCCTCACCACCACCCTGTTCCTTGCCATCTATAGGTTTTAGTTTAGTCCAAAATTATTCAGAACAAATATCTGGGTAAGTGAGAGGAAATACACTGCGAATTTTCAATATCTTCTCTGACTGCACATGAAAGCTCAGGAGCAAGTTTTTATTCCTAAACATAACTTAAGGTAGAGCTTTTGAAGAGCAGGAAGGAAGAAATTACCATTTGCAACAAAGCTGTTCCAATACAATCACCTTAAAACTGACTTGTTGATGCCGTGTTGTAGGTATGAGTGTGTGTGTATGTGAGTGTGTGTGTGTATGTGTGTGTGTGCACACGCTACTCAACGAACAATCAACCTCAGAAATTTGGCTCTGATCCATCCTGGGCTGCCAATAGAAACGTGGCCGGAAAATGAACTCCATTAATTAGAGTGCAGAATCAAACATGGTTTTATTCACTGGGCCAGACACAAGTCAGAAAACAGGCTTGATATCTTTCACATTAAAGAAAAATGCACAGAAGTTACATTATTAGGAAATTTTTAAATTTGAGAAATGTTCCAAAAAAATCTATATAGGAAGGAAAGTTTTATTCAAGCAATGTATGTGTGAAATTAATTAACATATAGTACAAATAAATCTTTCTATTTTAATTAGCTGGAATCCAGTGTAAATTTTTAAAAGACAATAATGGAAAGCAGAAGGACTTGCATGCCAGGAAGAGGATCCAGTGGGGTGTCAACAAAAGAACAGAGGGTTCTGAATAGGACTTAAGATTGAAGTGAGGGAGTCAAGTGCTTCTCTGACATTCAAGGGCAGGAACAGGCTAGATGAAGACCTGAAAATAATAAATGTGAATACTCACCCCAGCCTAATTTTAAACATATCCATCAAAGATTTGATGTTTTCAAAAATACAAAAAATTTTGATATTTTTTGAAATAGCAAATATCAATTTTTTTAAATGGTACCCATTCTTTGCTGTTGCTCCTAGCATAGCGCAGTTTACTTATTAGGTAATGCTAGATACTGCAGCACTAGGAAAGGGAACCTGGAAAATGCAGAAGGTGCTAGAGGCCAGCATGCACGCTGTGAGTGGCACAGACATCATGCTAACGAGAGTGGAGCTTTTCTGTAATACAGGGGTATTGCTTCTGGGAGAAAAAGCGAACTAATTGGTTCTGAATTCAATGGTTCTAACAGAGAAGGTGTTTAGTCCTAGTATGCAGTGAGGCAGATGGTATGTGAGATGTGGAAGACTGTATTTCTTCAAGTAGTTCTGAGAATGATATCAGGAAAAGTCAAACCATGCTTCAAAAGGTATATTGTGAATTCTTCTATCCCATCAATAACAACTTTCATTATTTCTTTCACATTTCCTGTGGCTCTTATTTTCCAAATTTATTTGTTTAAAGGAGGCTTAGTAAGCCTAAGCCAAGGCATTTAAACACACACACACACACACACACACACACACACACACACACACACACACACACACACTCTTTCACTATCACACTTGAAAAAATACAGAGGAGAAAACATTAGGTTAGTTGTATAGCATTTTCAATATGGAGAGTGTTACCATGATTGTTTTTTCACTATAAACCTTTACACAAATAAAAGGAGAGGTTTCCATTTTACAGGGAGTCTTGATCCAATGAACACACACGATATTATAAGTTTAGTTTATCTTAGAATGGTAATTAACCAGAAATGTAATCTACAAAGTTGTCTATAAAACATTTAACATTACATGTTCTCCTGTAGTGAGAAATCAGACACCTTTTTTCTGTCCTAGAGACAATTGAATTTAGAATAAAAACAGTCAAGACTGCAAAAATGTCACTTTCCATGAGGACATTTATTGTTCCTTGACAGTGATGGAAGTATTCAGAGATCTAGAGTGCCTTTGTGTGACCTTAACCTACTGATGATCCATTCAAGTCAACTAAGCTAAATTAATACAAAAAAATCTCGGATAAATATTAGCAAAGGAGGCTTTCTTATTCTTTTCTTTTTTTTTTTGTGGGGAGTAGAGATAAGGGAGAGTCAACATTTTGTGAAATATCCATTTAACTGTGATACTACATAAACAGGATCTGAATCTATTTTTAGTGCTTCTTGCTCACGATTTTACAAAGAATGAACAATAGGCCAATATAAGCCTGTATATTTAGAATCTATTTTATTTAGAAAGGAAGGTAAGCTAGGACATCAGGTTACCAGGTACTTTGCCTGCTTTATATTTACTTATATGTTTGTCCCTCCTGGCAGTTGCTTACACTGATTAGTTGCATTAATCCAAGGGCAAAATTTCTTATTCGCAAAGAAAATTGCATCAGTGTCCAATGACTATGGGATCATTCAGAAAAATAACCTCAGGATTTATGCAGCACCAAGTTAGCAGGATATTTGGCATTGATTTTTTAATGCTAGATACAACTGAATTTTCTTAAAAATTGAAGAATACTTCCCAAGCTTACATTTACTAGGTAACAATTTCCTGAGTCTTTTGAATCATGCTTTTCTCCATATAGGATAAAGAAATGAATATCAGTTTTTAGATTAGGCAGGCAAGAGGAAAGGGAGCTCATACTTGAACATACCCTGTGTATACCTGGCATTGCACAAGATGCTTCCCATAATTTATTTGATTTAATTCTACCTGCAAGCATTATAATCTTCATTTTATGGTTAAATAAACTAAGACTTTCAGAGAAGGTTATTTGTGCAGTCACAGTGTTTTAAATTCAAAGAGCTTCTATTAGAATTTATTATGATGGATTTTAACAGTTCTGCCTATCATGCCATATTGCACAACCCCACAGAAACAACTGTTTGCTGCTCATAGGTCACATGAGACACTATAGTTATGACTCAGAACAAGCATTCAGTATGTGAATGATGTTTTTCTGCATTCTAATTCTAGATGTGAGGTAAATATGGTTGTCTTTGATTATATGGGAATTGAAATAATAATTTGATGTCAGTATATTGCTGCATTTTATAATATTGTTAGACATATAAGCAGAACTGGAATGTCACTGCCATTTTTTTTGTCATTGCTCAATTCTCCATGACTTCATCATATAAACTTTGGATTTCTCTAAGATTTTTTTTTCTTTGCTAATACTTCTTGTGTGTTTTTTTTTTCTCTTTTTCAAGGCAATGTAATTATATGTACTTTTTAATATACTGTTATTCCAGCTTCTTCTAGAAACTAGTCTCACAGGGTCAATCATTTCACACTGAAGTAACCAAATAAAATGCTTGATAAAGCACAAATATACTAATAAGCCATATGGTTTTCTCACTAAGAGCGATTCTATCAAAAATGATTGAAATAGCCGCTTTTCCCTCTGCCACAACAGTCTGAATTTTTTGTTGTTTCTCTTGTCTTCTTTCTTCAGTGATTTCCTCCTCCCTCTCTTCTCCCTAGCATCTCCTCCTCCTCTCTCTCCTCTCTGTTTCTCTCTGTCTCTCTCTCTCACTTATATGTTCTCTCTTCCCCCACCCTCTTGAGTAATCCTATCTCTATCTGTATCTATCCCCCTTCCTCCCCTTCTTCCAGTAAGGTAGTTTTTTACAACCCTGCCTTTTTCCAGTTAACACCTACAGTGGGCCAGCCATTGTCCTAGACTTTAAGCACACAAAATATTGACTCAGTTCATGTTTCCCTTCTTTCTTATTCTATTAAACTTCCTCTCTTCTTGAATCCTGAGCTAAAGACTCCATGAGAGCTTCTTCAATTTCCTCCAGACAGAAATAATCCTTCTGTACTTCTGCTGAAGGAATAGATTAATTATATTTTGTACAAATGGAGTTGGAGGTGTTATGATGTGTGCTCCATCATGGAGATTAGCACAGGCTTAGAATTTTGTGGTAGAAAATTTACAAATGGGATATGTTAAATGTGGATAAGCAAAAGGTGACTACATCCCATAGCTAATCAGACAGCCTGTCACTTACCGTGGAGAACAACATGGAAGCATGGAAGATGTGTGAAGGATGTTAGTCTCAGCATCCAGAGGCCCTGGTCCACGTCTTGCTTCTGTCTCTTATTAGCTACATAGCCCCGAGGAACGGATTTCATCTTTTTTTAATATAAATTTCTGTACTTCTGTATTCTGAACATCCGTAAAATCAAGAAACTGTCTAAGAATTGGACAACCCCTAATGTCCTTTTCCTTTATAAATGCTAGAATGTGAGAAACTTAAAATGCCTCGAGGGAATAACTTTGGTGGGTTATTCACTCCTATATTATAAACTACCTTGTCTCCAAATGCCACCAAGGTTTAAGTATACCCAATTTAGTAAAGTTATTTTCTCTTAGTCTTACTAGCTGTCTGGCTGTGGTAGGTAAGGTTTTTGTTTTGCTTGGGTCTTGTTCTTGTTGCCTCACACTGTGTCTTGAAAACAATACAGTAGTTTGAATGAAGTGAGATGAGGATAAATATTGTCCTCACAGCAATGGTAGCCAAAGTTCAGCAAGTAGAGAGTGGGATAATGGCCCATTTCCTCTTTTGTATAAGCATGGGTGGTAGCCAAAGGTGCTCTGTTGAATTTTGCTTCCTGTATACACTATGTATCATTGTGTGTGCTACTGGAGCCAAACGTTAGAGAGTATGCCAAGAGGAATTTCACACCAGGTTTGGAGGAAGGGAAAGACAACAAAATGAACTTACTTCCCCTCTCTTCACCCTATTCCCACCATTTACCAAATAAGAGGGAAGACTCATACATAACAAACATTTTCAATGGAATACAACTCTAATTGGCCAAAATGATGAATCAAATAACAATTGGTTGTTTTTGCCTTGTGTCCCAGCAAGAATTCCAGGCAGTCGTAATCAATGTGACCATGACGGAGGGAACATGCTTCCCTGCCCTCTACTGACAGAAACACTCATTATGACTAATTTCCCAGCTTCCAGTTATCTTGTGATCTAATAACACACCTGTAAACGGGGCCTTGTGTACTTCCATATTTAGTGTGAATTCCCAGATAATGCTGGGGATGTATGAGGTGAAAAAAAAAAAAAAAAAAAAAAAAACCTCATCAGTTAAGTGGAAAGGAAATTTGGAAGGAACTAAGCATAACTACAGAATCATGTCAGGAAAAGTCAGTGCAGGAAAAAGATAGAGGACAGCCAGCAAAGGAAAAGGAGCCCCAGACAGCTGCAGAGGTTGAGAATCATTGTTTAGAAGGGATCTTTGGCAAAATAGAGCCAACGAATAGGTGAACTGGAGAGCAACCGAAAATGTGGGGTGGATGACTTAGGCTCCATGCCTCAGAGTTCTCATCTTAAAACAGCACCTACACGAAAGAGTTCCTTTGAAGGTTGAGGGAAGTAACGCAAAGCATTTAGCTTTGTATATATTAAGTGTTGCAAAAATAGAAATTATTATTATTAAATAATGATAGTAAAGAATGGGTGATTATTTCATGAACAACTTAAGAAAAATCATCATTGTTTTGGACTAGAAAAGGGAGAGAATGTCAAAAATAAAAGAGTGTAATCATCTTGAACTATAGTAAGAAGAATGGAGGTAAATCCTAGGGTGAGATAATAAAATATAAAAAACTCCATAAATATAATGATGTATAATTTCATTTTATTTTGACACAGAGAAGTAAATTTAAAAAGGGAAATAGAAGCAAATCTAACAACCCAAGATTTTTACATCGAGAATTTTAAATTACATTTAAAAAGAAATCTTAGGCAGGTGTCAGAGCAACTTAAAAAAATAAATAAATATGGAGGCAAAGGCCAAACAAAGGAGAACAGGGAAATCCTGGAAACTTCTATTAGCCTGCGTAACTTCCTTCCCAATTATACTCATGGAAGATATATTAGTAGAACAATTTGTAAACAGCTTGATATATTCCAAATCTGACCAATCACAGCTAGCATTTTTTTTAAGCCAGGTCATCATTGTCCTTACCGGGGATACTGGTATCTCTATGTGAGAAATTTCCAGTGATTTTGGAGATAGAATTCTGGCAGAATCAATTGGCTGTTTTCCATGATAGTATATCCTCTCCAGACTGAGTAAAGGCATTGTCTCATTTAAATGAACCCAAAGCATGTTTCACTATGAGATGGAGCTCTAGTGTGCAGTAAATAGTAATTTGTCAAATTTGTTAAATCAGTCTTTGACTTTCATGAGAGTTTTAGATGTCTAGTGAAAAAATGGCAGGAAATATATATATATATGTATATATATATATACATATATATATGTATATATATATACATATATATATGTATATACACACACAAAAAAGTTTATGAATAGAAACATCTTAGGACACTGTGTGTGTGTACCCACAGACACATATACATATCACAATACTAGTTATCCTAGTTGTTATTACTGCTATTAAAAAAGAAAAATGAAAAGCTGGAGAGGAGGCTAAGAATAAATTGTGGAAATGCAGACATTGGAAATCTGTGCTCTCCATATCAGCAGATATAAATAATTACAAAAAATGAATTGATAATAGAGTTCAGTTAAATTTTACATTTGAAAGGCAACTTAAAGATGAGACTGAATATGAAAGTGAGCTATAGTTCCTATCTGTCTGAAGTGATAGTATGCTTAAAAATCCTGGATATCATCTAGAATGCATTTTTTTTTAACAGAGTCTCACTTTATCTCCCAGGCTGGAGGGCAGTGGCACAATCTCGGCTCACTGCAACCTCCAACTCCTGGGTTCAAGCGATTCCCTGCCTCAGCCTCTCAAGTAGCTGGGATTACAGGTGCCCACCACCATACCCAGCTAATTTTTGTATTTTTAGTAGAGATGGGGTTTCACCATCTTGGCCAGGCTGATCTTGAACTCCTGACCTTGTGATCTACTCACCTCGGCCTCCCAAAGTGTTGGGATTACAGGTGTGAGCCACCATGCCTGGCCTAGAATGAAATTTTTTGAACTATGTAATGTTTTAGATATATCTAGTTACTGAATTTTCAGATAGTGATATGTTTTGTTCATGGCTCACTAGATTCTTGGTTCTTTGATAACTGGGATACCTCAAGTTGAGAAAAATTGTTGTTTTACTATATGGAAATTGTCCTTTATTCCTGATTTTTAAAATGCTGTAATATGTCTTTTTATATTCCATTGTTGTATAATAAGTTGAAAAAGATTGTCTTGAGTTCTCCATGCAGTTAATTTTTATAGGAAAAGGTATCCATAGTATAAGAAAAGAGACCCTTTTCTTGTAGGGAATGATAGGAAAATGTTATTTGTATATGCATAAAACTTGCTTGACAAGATAAAAAGGGTTAGCATATAAAATATAATCCATGTAATCCTGAATATGTGTAAAATTCCTAGCAGTTTTCTCTTATTAACATGCTCATTGCCATTCTTCGTATTTACAAAAGATAGTATATTAAATCTAAATATTTATGCCCATCGCAGACTCCAACTAGGAAACCTGGCTGAGCTGTACAGAGAGGTCTTGATTGTATTTCATGAGACAGTAAGACAGTTTGGTGAAGCAGGCAAACAGATTCAGGAGAGAAAAGCTGTACCCAGAAAATTTCGTTTCCTCCTTATTCCCTAACACATTATGTCCATTCCTCCACAAAAGAAAATTTAGAACTTATAGAAACTTAAAATATTTTGAAGAATACTTTAACTCACAATCGCTTTACTTGAAAAAAATATTCCAAAGTAGCCTGAGTTTCCTGCTTTGGTATTGTAAACAAAACATTTCTGGCCCCACGCAGTGGCTCATGCCTGCAATCCCAGCATTTTGGGAGGCTGAGGCAGGCAGATCACCTGACGTCAGGAGTTGGAGCCAGCCTGGCCAACATGGTGAAACCCGTCTCTACTAAAAATACAAAAATTAGCCGGATATGGTGGCAGCTGCCTGTAATCCCAGCTACTCAAGCAGATTTGCTTGAACCAGGAAGGCGGAGGTTGCAGTGAGCCAAGTCTGCGCCATTGCACTGCAGCCGGGGCATCAAGAGTGAAACTCCATCTCAAAATAAACAAACAAACAAACAAACAAAATGTATTTCTAATAGGAATTTGCTTCTAGTTGGTTTTTTTTTTTTTTTTTGGTTTTGTTTTGTTTTTTACATTAGAATAGTTTTCTAGTGTGCACAGAATTCAAACTAGTGGTCTACATATTAACAAACTGGTAGACTGGAGATTTGCAAATGTAATTAAAGATTAATTATTTGAAATGGAATATAATGAAAAGATAAACGAGACTTGAAAAAAAAGAAGGTGTATTGTCTAAACTATCAATGATGGGTAAAAACAACCAGAGTGAAGGACTTAATGATAGGTAATGAAAACTGAGGGGATAATTAGGTGCTGTCAGAGGGATGAGAACAGCCCAATTTTATTTAAATCTGTCTAAAAAGGTAAGCAGCACTTTAATTAAATTTATAAATAAAACTAAATTAATAGATACTACAAGCCCCAAAGGTTTGTAGCTTGCTTTCCACCAACTAATTCTGTAGGCACATTAAAAAGACTGCTTTAATAATTCCTGACTAATCTAACTTCTAAAAACTGAAAAACATTCTATTCTGACATTCTCAATTCTGTACATTTCCTCTGCACTATCTCTAATAAATATTAGGAATTTATTCCAAATTATGTAGAAACAGCTACATGGGGAGACTTCTGGTAAGCATCGTGGAAAAGCAAACACAAAGCTAAGACAACAGAAGTTACCAAAAATATACCAAAATGTAAGCCAAATATAGACAGAAATTTTGATTCATTCAGAGACATGCTAATTAAATGTGAATTTAGGCTATAATCTAAACAATGTAAACATCTGTATAGTAAAGGAGCTTTAACCAGTGGCCTATTAGCCTAAGCTTAAAGACACATAAGACGTTAAGGATCTAGTCAACATCATCTACAGCACCAAGACGCTCAGTTAATGCAGATCACCCTGAAGACTTCTCAGGCAGGCTAATGACGTGTTTAGATAGGTGCACCTGGATGTTTATTCCTAGACCCAGCTGTACCTCATTCCCAAATGCCAGAAGAAGCTGTTTGTCATCAGAGAAGTTTGAAATTATATCCCTCACTTCACAAAAAATTTTCCATTAGAAACTCAACATTTTTCCCAAACGTAGAAGCTCATTATTACATACAACATCGCAGTAAAGTCAAGATGAACTCAATAGGAAGGATTCCTGATACATTTTAAATGTCCTATGTGGTTGCATCATGTTGGCCACAGTCCAGTGACGCTGGTTCTTTGAAATCAATATATTTAGTAGAGAATTGGAATCCAAAACAAATATTGAAATAAATACTTTCTTCAAAATGGAGAAACTTCATTATTTCCCCAACATTCACAACAAACAGTGTTTTTGCTTACTAGGTAAACTTTGCAACTAGAAAAATAATGTTAAGTCAAAGCTCAATTATCTAAATTCCTTTATGATTCTAACCTGTTTACCATTTTCTAAGTCATCTCCAGGCTTAACGAATAACAATAGCTTTTCATCATCTCATCTTTGGTCTTGTGGGAAAATCAATAGACAGTAAAATGAATTAATTCCCCATCAAAACTTACAAACTTTAATATAAACAGCCTTTACCAAGAAACATTATAGAAAAATATTTTTTAAATTGTCTGCAGATCCAGTCATTGTTGACTCCAGGAAACAGTTGACTTCTGCCTCTAACTGAAGGCAGCTCCACTCATAGTCCCATCTGTCCACATTGCCCTGTTTCCTAGGAACTCCTCAGTCTCGCAGCATCTTTTCTAACTATTGTGCTATCTACACATCAAACTAGACTTGTTCCTTATTTTTCTTGGGCTCTTCTCCCAACATTTCCAGGAGATAAGTAGTTAATTCAATAAGCAAATTTGGCTGGGTGTGATGGCTCACATCTGTGATCCGCGCACTTCAGGAGGCCAAGGCAGGAGAATAACTTCAATTGATGCCAAGAGTTTGAGACCAGTCTGCACAACATAGTGAGACTCTGTCTCTAAAACAAAACATTTAAAAATGAGCTGAGTGTGGTGGCATGTGCACCTGTAGTCCCAGCTACTCAGGAGGCTGAGGCAAGAGGATCACTTCAGCCCGGGAGTTTGAAGCTGCAGTGAGTTATGGGTGACACAGACCCTGTCTCAATAAATAATAAATAAATAGTGAATTAAGCAGATACATTTGCATATAAATAGTAGCTTTGGTGGACCACTGATGAACTATGTTTTAACCCTAAATAAGGACTCTGATCTGTCAGTATTTTTCTAATTTTAACATTTAGTCTAATCTATTAAGGGTCAGCATTCTTTGAAATGAGTTCCAGAAACATATTTTAAAGCAAAATATCATTGAAATACAATGGAGGTAAGCTTTACTACTACTACCTGCACTAATAGAATCACTACCAGGTACTGAGAGGGATTTCACATGATAGACATTAATGCAAGAAATTATCTCACTGGATCTATTTTAAAGACTCTTCCTTTAAAGGAACTGAATCACTATTGCTTTTGTAACATGTGACAGATTTGTTCTCCTCTCTCCCTCCCTCTCCCTCTGCCAGCATTGGCACCCTGGTTATTCTCATGCTGCTTTACATAATTGGTCTCTGAGTAGATGAAGCTGCCACCTGTTCACAAATATAACAAATCATTCTCCTTTGAGAGTATGATTTAACTGAATTGTGATAAGACAGCACTTTCACATCTGTGTAAACATATATTCACCCTTCACTCAGTCTGGTCTTTTCTCATAATAGTATAAGTATTATATTTAAATGATAACAATGTAATTATTATCTTGATCTTATTTTGATTTTAAGTAATTCTTCCACTTTACCCTTTTCACTTTTTTTCTTTAGCTACTTTACCTCGCTTCCACTGAGAACATACTATGTCCATATTATCCAATCAAAAACAAAGTCAGCTCTCCCCAAAGACATTCCTCCAATACAGGATAAAATAATCAGGATATCACATTTCTGGACATTCATACTTCATGTTGCCTAGTTCTAAGAATACAGAGCTTGCAAAATAATATTTTTATTCATTTTTAATATATTGAAGTCATCTAAAGGGTTTTGAACAATGGGGACTTTAGCATTAGTCCACAGCTGGAAATACATTGTGTCTTCCCATTGTAAACTGTTTTAAAGGATTTAAAAGGATTAACTGTCATTATGTTATATAACAAGATTAACTGGCTAAAGAAAATCTCATTGCTGCAGGGTATTTCTAACCACATCCAAGGTAGTAGACACTATCATCTGAAGAAAATTTATAAAGTCTACTTTAGTTGAAGACTTGGTGACATGTAACTTATACTTGAAATAAGTGATTTAAGAGCTACATCAGACCCAGCTATATCAAGAATATTACCCTGTTTTCTGTTGGAAACATTCCCAGTGCTATATATAAAATACATATCAGAAAATAACATGATGATGAAGTTGATGTGATGCCTAGAAAGATTATAGACATCCAACAAAAAAGATGGATAATATGCAAATTTCCCCATTCTTTAACATCATCCTAATTCTTGATTCCTAAAAGGAAGGGTAGTATTTTTATCCACAATCTCAAAAAGATGGAGGAAATATCTGATAATGTATTTGACTCCCATATCTAAATAGCAAGTGAGTTTTCTACCCTCAAACTTCAAGGTTTATAATTATCATGTTTTATGATATAGTATGTGCGAAAAAAACATACATGTAATATAAAACTCTAATGCATAAGTCAGTTTATCTGTCTAATATAGATATTTAGTCTTACACAGTGTGTCCTGCTTTAAGTCCTCATAATTTTTAAATTGGAAGGCGCTTTTAAAATTATATAATTTTTTATTTTATAGATAAAGAAACTGAAATCCAATAAGATCTGTAAATCCAGAGAGGAGTGGTTCGTGAAAGTAGTGACATTTATTTTGTTGATTCTTGTATCCCTGCTGTTTCACAAAGTGGCATGCAAGCACTTGATAAATATTTTCTGGAAGAATGCATGAATGACAACCAAGACAAGAATCTAGAACTGCCTTCTATACTTTTAGCACTCAGAACCTCACAAGCAATATCTATTTGATCTTTAGCAAATTTAGTTTAATAATTATTGAGTTATTTCTGTTGATAAAGGAGTGTGCAAGGTAATAGAAAAAAATTAGTTAAAACGAATGGCATAATGTTGTAATGCAATTAGTTATGCATAGTTTACTGTAATATTATTGCACAAGATAAACACTAAAAGATAATTACAATGCAATGGAATACTATACAGCCATAAAAAAGATCAAAATCATATCCTTTTCAGAAACATGGAAATTTGCTTATCCTATGTGAATTAACTCAGGAACAGAAAATCAAATACTGAATGTTCTCACTCACAAGTTGGAGCTAAACATTGATATGCATGGACTCAAAGAAAGGAAAAACAGACATCAGGGCCTACTTGAGAGTGGAGGATGGGAGGAAGGTGAGGATTGAAAAACTACTTACTCTCATTACCTGGGCAACAAAATAATCTATACAGCAAGTCTCCAGTAACATAGTTTACCCACATGACAAACCTGTTCAGGTACCCACTAGACCTAAAATAAAAGTTACAAGGAAAAAAAAGACAGTTAAAAATATTTAAAAAGGAAAAACTATTTCTTTTGGTCTTTGATAAGTTCATGGATGAAGTGGTTCTTAGCGTAGGCCTTGAAAAAATTATTA
>PVKP010030175.1:0-28203 GCA_004027715.1 Plecturocebus donacophilus
TGTGCGCGCTGTGTGCTCTGTGCTGTGCGCGCTGTGTGCTGTGTGCTGTGCGCTGTGTGCTCTGTGCTGCGTGCTGTGCGCTGTGTGCTCTGTGCTGTGCGCTGTGTGCTCTGTGCTGCGTGCTGTGCGCTGTGTGCCGTAGGCTGCGTGCTCTGTGCTCTGTGCTGTGGGCTGTGTGCCGTAAGCTCCGTGCTGTGCGCATCTGTGTTCTGTGCGCTGTGTGCTCTGTGCTGTGGGCTGTGTGCTGTGTGCTCTGTGCTGTGGGCTGTGTGCTGTGCTCCGTGCACTGTGCTGTGTTGTGTGCTGTGCTCTGTGTTGTGCTGTGCTGTGCGCTGTGTGCTCTGGTGCTGTGCGCTGTGCTTCGTGCACTGTGCTGTGTTGTGCACTGTGCTGTGTTGTGCGCTGTGCTGTGCTGTGTGCTGAGCTGTGCTGGCATCGTTCTCACTCCTCCTGGCGGCTGTGGGAGAATGCACTGGTGAGGCTTTCTCCTTGTTATCTTCAGTCCCAGACCAGACGTCTGTCGCAGTCATTAAGGAGTTTCGTCTGTAATGCCAGGAGGTGTAGCACAAGATGGGAAGGTGGGAGACACACTGAAGTGAGGAAATCCTAGAGGGAGGGCCAGCCTGGAGGGGCGCCAACACCGCAGCTCCCAGGCCCTGACCCGCCCCGGCAGCCAGAGCCCTGCAAGCAGCCTGGGCTTTCTCCGCAAGAGGCATCCACGCTGTGCTGCTCTGAACATTGAGAGAACGTTAGGCTGGGCGTGGTACAGGCTCACGCCTGTAATCCCAGCACTTTGGAAGGCCGAGGTGGGAGGATTGCTTGAGACCAGGAGTTCAAGACCAGCCTGGGCAACAGAGCCAGACCCGATCTCTAAAAAGAAAAAAAAGAAAGAAAACATCTGCCACATGCTCATTTTCCTTACAAAAGCTGGTTTTGGAGAAATGGCTGAATCCCACCTCTGAGCTAGGGGAGAGAAGGGAAAAAAATAAGTCTGGTTGGTCTGAGAATGAACCCCATGGTCCAGAGGCAGCAGTGAGCCCCGGGGAATCTGGATAAACTTAAGGAGGACACTGTTCTTTGTACTTTACACCAACATCGACTGGAGGATACAACCTGTTTATTTCAATCCCAGAGGACTGAGTAACTTCAGATGACACGTGGGAGAGTGCTGTACATTCATGCATGTAAATACGTGTATGTGATTTGTAACATGTATGTTATGTGGTTTATACAACAGATGCATGACATAAACATGTACAGGTAGATATGTAGAGAATTCTTTATAAAAAGTGACATAATGAATCAATAAATGTATATATAGTATACATAGTATATATTAATGTAACATAGCACATTATAATCTTTACGATATATAACATAACAATATACTGTTTTATGTATAAGATATGTAAGCACATATTTATATACTATTAAAATGAAACATATGATTGTTTTTCCCATTACATTTTTTAAATAGGACATTATTATATATATAATTTTGTGGTTTTCTTTCTTTTTTTTTTTTGAGATGAAGTCTCACTCTGTCACCCAAGCTGGAGTGCAGTGGCACGATCTCGGCTCACCGCAACCTCTGCCTCCCAAGTTCAAGAGATTCTCCTGCCTCAGCCTCCCAAGTAGCTGAGATTACAGGCGCCCGCCACCATGCCCGGCTAACTTTTGTATTTTTAGTAGAGACAGGGTTTCACCACGTTGGCCAGGCTGGTCTCGAACTCCTGACCTCAGGCAATTCGCCTGCCTCAGCCTCCCAAAGTGCTGGGATTACAGGTGTGAGCCACTGTGCCCAGCTGATTTTTGTGTGTTTTTACTTAGGCATATACTGTGTATGTTTCATCGTTTCAATATTAATGAGATGATGTTAATGCATTTTTATATTCTTTTGTTTGTTTTTGAGGCGGGGGTCTCACCATGTTGCTCAGACTGGCCTTGAACTCCTGGGTTCAAGTGATCCTCCTGCCTCTGCCTCCCAGCTAGTTAGGGTTACAGACACACACCACTTCACCCATCTGTATTTTTATATTCTATATGGAAGTACCATAATTTGCTTAACCAGTCTCTTATTCTGGTTATGTGTTGCCGTTTTGAGTTTTTGCTATTATAGCTAATGCTGCTAATGAACTTTCTTATAAATAGAATTTAGATTCTGATTTCATACAACCTGCCAGCACCAGTCAGGGCCAGACAGGAAACAGGTGGCACACTCAACCTGGGCAATTGAGGGATATCTAATAAAAGAAAGGTACAAAGGTGTAGGCTGGGTTTAGGGAAACCAGCCAGGGATGGTGCAGTGTCCCAGGGATATTACTTCCTCTAGAATATTTTGTTATTGCTTCATTTTTCATTCCTTTTAGTACTTGTGAGGTCAAGTACTTTTTAAATGTTTAATTTTCTTTTGTGAATTGCTTTTGCCCATGAGGGAGTTTATTTATTCTGCTTAGTTTGTGGAGTGTTTTATATGTATATTAACTATTGGTTTGTTTCCTCAAATATTTCAGTTGGTTTGTTATTTTTTATATGTGGCTCCTGTTGTTTTGATACACAGGAGTTTAAAATTTTTACATTGTCAAACTATTAATCTTTGCTTATATGTTTTAGAATGATGCCAATTTAATAAGACTCTATAAATGGAACTTATAGTCTATTTTATAGTTTCTTTTTAACCTCTAATTCTTATCTTCTTAACCAGAGCTATAACTTTTGTTATCAAGTAACCATTTATACTAAACCTGAAAAAACAGAATGTGATTCTTTCCCCTAAAAAAATCTTTACAAACACAGGTATCAACACAAATCATCGTATTTCCTGACCTTGTGATCTTCCATTACGGTTCCAAAGCAGGGAAGAGTAACTTTGCTTTTTTTTTTAGAGTCTCACTTGCTAAGCTGGAGTGCAGTGATGCAATCTCAGCTCACTGCAACCTCCGGCTCCCAGTTCAAGTGATTCTCCTGCTTCACCCTAGGCTGGAGTGCAGTGGCATAATCTCAGCTCACTGCAACCTCTGCCTCCCGGGTTCAAGTGATTCTCCTGCCTCAGCCTCCTGAGTAGCTGGGACTACAGATGCACATCACCACACCCAGCTAATTTTTGTATTTTCAGTAGAGATGGGGTTTCACCATGTTGGCCAGGATGGTCTCGATCTTTCGACCTCATGATCCACCAGCCTCAGCTTCCCCAAGTGCTGAGATTACAGGCGTGAGCCACTGCACCCGGCCAACTCTGCTTTGTTAAAAGCAAATTCATCTTCTAGGTTCTACTAGTATGATAAACTGCTTTTTTAAGGAGAATGCTTGCCTGAAGCTTGGCAGACATGTCCTGACTTAACACATCTAAGGGAAGCTAGAGCATTTTTTCAAGAATCATCTTTATGATGTTCAGGATGAATTAAATGGAGGAAAAGTGGTTTTAAAAATAAAATCAGGGCCGGGCGTGGTGGCTTATGCTGTAATCCAAGCACTTTCGAGGCCAAGGTGGGCGGATCACCTGAGGTTGGGAGTTCAAGACCAGCCTGACCAACATGGTGAAATCCCACCTTAAAAAATAATAAATAAAAATTAAAAAATAAAATCAGGCCAGGCACAGTGGCTGACTGGGCACAGTGGCTCACGCCTGTAATCCTAGCACTTTGGGAGGCCAAGGCGGGCAGATCACCTGAAGTTGGGAGTTCAAGACCAACCTGGCCAACATGGTGAAACCCCATCTTTGCTAAAAATATAAAAATTAGCAAGCATGGTGGTACATGCCTATAGTCCCAGCTACTTGGGTGGCTGAGGCAGGAGAATTGCTTGAACCCAGGAGACAGAGGCTGCAGTGAGCTGAGATCATGCCACTGCACTCCAGCCTGGGCAGCAGAGCAAGATTTCATCTTAAAATAAAATGAAATAATAAGATAAAATCAGGCCAGGTGCGGTGTCTTACGCCTGTAATCTCAACATTTTGGGAGGCTGAGGTGGGTGGATCACTTGAGGTCAGGAGTTCGCCAACATGGTGAACCCCCATCTCTACTAAAAATACAAAAAACTTAGCCAGGTGTGGTGGTACATGCCTATTATTCCAGCTTCTCAGGAAGCTGAGGCAGGAGAAGTGCTTGAACCCAGGAAGGCGAAGTTAGAGTGAGTCAGTATCACACCACTGTACTCCAGCTTGCATGACAGAGCGAGACTCCATCTAAAAAAAATAAAAGTAAAAAATAAAATCACTTCATAGACTATGATACAAATATAAAAAATAATATATGAACATAGACTTGGGGCCAGTCATTCTGTGTTGCAATCCAGCTTCACCACTTACAAGCTGAATAATAGGAAAAACAAAGTTTTCTCTCTCTATACTCATACTCACTCTGTACTTCTGATACCAAATGTGTGGGGGTTTTTTCCTCCCACACATCCATTCTCCAGTGGACAGCAGCTTGTCCTAAATTTAAATCAATTCTGACACCATCTACCTGGGGTTAGCATCAGAACCCACACGTTCAGGGCTCAGTTCTGCAAGATGGGTTCCCACCTCAGGTCTCAGTTGCAAGTACAGGCCTCCTATGCTTCTCACCAACTGGGTATAAATCAGAGGTTTCCATAAACCCATCCTTGGGTTCGATCATTTTTTAAAATGGCTCATAGAACTCAGGAAAACACTTAAGTTTATCAGTTTGTTACAAAGGATACAGAAGAACAACCAGAGGAGATTCTGTAAATGCCTTCTAAGCAATTAATATGCTTAATTAAAATTATTTCCTCATAAATTGCTATCAGTGTTTGGTAGTACCTGTCTGTCTAAAAAGACATTTTCACAGTTGAAATACATAAAATTTCATTACACATTACTATTAACAGATGAACATTTGCAATAGATTGTGATAATAGGGAACAGCAATTTTGAACCTCAATCAAAATATTATACTCTCCCAGTGAAAAAAAACTTATTATTATTTTTTTGAGACAAGGTCTCACTCTGTCTCCCAGGCTGGAATGCAGTGGCACAATCACAGCTCACTGTAACCTGTACATCCCGGGCTCAAGCAATCCACCCTCCTCAGCCTCCTGAGTAGCTGGGACTACAGACACGCACCAGGATGCTTGGTTAATTTTTTAAATTTTCTGTAGAGACAAGGTCTCAGGCTGGTCTCAAACTCCTGGACTCAAGCAATCCTCCTGCCTCAGCTTCCAAAGTGCTGCGAATCGAGGCATGAGCCACTGAGCCTGGCCTAAAAATAAAAAACTTAAATTAGGTTTAGTTGGGCCTCAGAATCAAGTGTTTCCTCCTGTCTGATGGTTCTGTTGCATGGAATCAGCACAATCCTGATTCCCACCTATGCGTGATTGCAAATGGTCACAGCCTTTAACTACTTGCTGGTACTCTCAGGATATCCTTCAATTAAACTAATCTAAATGTTTGAAAAAGCAATAGATTTTTGTTTAAAAATGGAATCTACTGCCAACATGTCTTGTCATGAATACAAGTCCATTGAGTAGCATCCAAGTCATAATCAACATTCAAATGATGAATATGTTCTGTTTACCACCCAGTGCCCTCACTTGCCAGTTATTGCACAGCTCACTATTATGCTGGGTTTGATTTTAAGTGAATGGGTAAGTACAGACCTGAATTTTTTTTTCCCACTTCTTTTTTATATGGAACATTTCATGAATTTTCATGTCATCCTTGGGCCGAGGCCATACTAATCTGTGTATCATTTCAACTTTAGGATGTGTGCTGCCAAAGTGAGAACCAGATCTAAATTCCCTTTTTTCTTTTTTTGAGATGGAGTCTCGCTCTGTCTCCTTGTTTGCCCAGGCTAGAGTGCAGTGGTGCGACCTTGGATCACTGCAACCTCTGCCTCCCAGGTTCAAGCAATTCTCCTGCCTCAGCCTCCCCTAGTAGCTGGAATTATAGGCATGTGCCACCACATCTGGCTATTTTTTGTATTTTTAGTAGAGACGGGGTTTCACCATGTTGGCCAGGCTGGTCTCAAACTCCTGGCCTCAGATGATCCACCTGGCTCGGCCTCCCAAAGTGCTGGGATTACATCATGAGCCACCGAGCCCAGCCAAGATCTGAACATTTTTAAGAAATAACGGTAGATGTTGGGCACAGTGGCTCATGTCTGTAATCCTAGCACTTCAGGAGGCTGAGGCGAGTGGATTACTTGAGGTCAGGAGTTCAAGACCAACCTGATCAACATGGTGAAATCCTGTTTCTGCTGATTAGCCGGGCGTGCTGTTGCATGCCTGTAATCCCACCTACTTGGGAGGCTGAGGCAGGAGAATTGCTTGAACCCAGGAGTCACAGGTTGCAGTGAGCCAAGATTGTGCCACTGCACTTCAGCCTGGACAACAAGAGTTGTCCAACAAAACAAAAAAGAAATGAGGGTAGAGCTATGATATTTCTTACCCATGTAGTTATAGGAAGGTCATGGAAGCGTAGAATACATACTCAATAAACATTTTTTCATTGAATGATCAGGTGAATGAGGTTTTTTCCCTCTAGTTTGTGCTGTGGTAGTCTCTACCAAGTCACAATCTGATATGGAACATCTGAATCTGCATGTTTGTGTTTGCATGTATTTGTTACAGTTTTTAGAGACAACATGTAAAATAGTGAACAAGAAAGGCTCTGGAGTCGGATTCCTTGGGTTCGAACCTCAGTTCTGCCATTTTCTAGCTTCATGGCCTTAGAAAAACTGCTTAATTCTCTGTGCCTTAGTTTCCTCATCTGTAAAAGGAGGATAACAATAGCACCCACTTTGTAGGATAATTGTGAATATTAAATGAGCTATTCATGTAAATAACATCACAAATTTGCTTAATATAGTTCCTGCCGAGGTGTTTCTTTTTAGGCCTAATAAAGTTATCTGAAACCTAGTCATACCCATGACCTTTGGCCTAGTTACATCCTCCCCTTCAGGTGTGATTGTTTGTGCTCTAGCCCCATTGTTCTATCCCATCGACACAAAACTCAACACAGCTCAGAGCTGCTGGCCCTAATAAACCTAATGGTCAATGCCAGAGTCATGTAAATAGGTTCCTCCCATTTCTTATTTTTTCTATAAACAAGCCAATCCACAATCCTCATAGAAAAGCCTAATGGATAGGGCCCATGAACCTTAATATAGTCCAGCCAGGCACAGGGACTCCTGCCTGTAATCCCAGCACATTGGGAGGCTGGAGGATCACTTGAGGCCAGGAGTTTGAGACCAGCCTGGGCTGCATAGTGAGACCCTCCATCTCTACAAGTAATTTAAAAATTAGTTGGGGTGTGGTGGCATGCACCTGTAGTTCCCAGATACTCTGGAGGATGAAGCAGGAAGATCACTTGAGCCTGAGAGGTTGAGACTGCAGTGAGCCATGATCACACCACTGCACTTCAGCCTGGGTGACAGAGCTGTGTGTTTTTTTGGTCTCAAAGCCCTCCCTCCATCTGATGGCTGTGCACCCCACCACCTACAGACTTCCTGTTGGCCTCCCTTTGGCACCCCAACCTTTCTGGGACCTATAAGTAATATGTATCATAAATTTTGATTTCATTTCCCCACTGTGGCCTGTCTGATGCACACACCTGAACCTAACTTCACCATCACCCACCCCCCGCCCCCCCACCCCTATCTCCTACACTAGCACTCTCCTGCAGAGTGGCTAGCTTGGCTTATGGCCACTCCAGAGATCCGAAGACCAAATTACAAAAAATTACAACCTAATTTGATAAAGGTTTGCCATTTAAAGCTGGCAAAAATATACAAAAGAAATTTAAATTGAAAGCAAATGTTTACAGAATTCTCCAAGGAATTCTCAGATTGCAGGGAACATAGTCTGAAAAATACCAGCTTTTTTTCTTTAAGTTCTGGGGTACATGTGCAGATCTTGTAGGATTGTTGCAAAGGTACCCACATGCCATGGTGGTTTGCTGCCTCCTTCCCCCCACCACCTACACCACTTTAAGAGAAAATGGATCAGAGGGTTTGTGCAGCTCAAAGCAAAATGATCCCCCTCTTTGATTTGCTTGCTCAATTGGTCTCAGAGGATGAGTGTACAACAGCATGAAAAGATGGTTTTAATTGGAGAATAACCTGGAAACTCCATGCTACTGAGCTGTGTGTCAGAGGCGGAACAAGAACCACTGAGGGCTTACTCTGTGCCAGACCCTGAGACAAAGTATGTACTTAAATGTTCTCATTTAATTCTCAGAAAATGCCCAATGAAATCGGTATTTTAATTCCATGTCCAGATGAAAAAATCAAGGCCCGTGGCCCAATTGAAACTCTTCTAAACAAAGTGGAGGAGGCAGGATCTGTGGGATTTCAGAGTCCAGGCTCTGAGTCAGGAGTACCTCCCAGCAACACACAGCGGCAACAAACACTTGCAGAGTGCAAACACACTTGCAGAGTACAAGTTTAGGGGGATGCAAAGACCTTCACCTTAAGGGTCTGCATGCCCTGCTCTCCAGAACCAAGAGCAGCCTTACCCCCCACCCACTCGTACTATGGCACCGGCTCCTCCGCCCAGGGGCCTCTTCCCAGCGGTAGCAGGTGGCTTGTTCTTCTTGAATGTCAAAACACACAGCCCTTGGTTTGTCTCTGGCTGCATTTCCTTTGTCTTTGCCACCCACACCCACCCTCTCGCCTTGTACTTATTAACACCACAGGCTTACCCAGCACCTTTTATTTTTAGCATCTCAAAATGTTCGAACAAGACATATTTCTTACTTTCATGTACTTCTGCCTGGGAAAGTCAGAATCACAAAGACTATTATGATCATAATGACTCTGATGGTTATGCAACAAACAATTCAAGATAAAAGGAGGGGAGAGACCCTTCCAGGTTCCGGGGTTTGGGGGATGGATCGGTTTAGGACACAGCTGCACCTCTGATATCAAACCTACTGACCTGGCCCCTGGGACTCGGGACTTGCTGATCTGTGCGGAACAGCTTCTTCCTACCAGGGGTGTTATGGACAGGAGCAGAGGCCAGACAGCTGGGCCGCCTCGAAGTGATGCTCGCCGTGTTAGCCATTTAACAATCATTTAAAATGCGTTTCAAATACTAGGATAGCAGTTTGTCACTTTCTCTGATGTTGTTTTTTCCCACAGATATATTAATATGGATGTGGCTAGCAGGTTCCAAGCTTTGAATTGTGCTCATTAAGTCACAGCTGGCTGGGAATAAGTGTCAGTCCCAGACCCTGATTTCTCAAGCCGGTTTAATAATGAAATTAAAATGGACTCCTCCAGACACCCACTTCCCGGGAAGCAAAGCATTTGCCCCTCTGGGGAGTGCATACTGTGTTTCGATATCCTCTTTTCTCAAAAGAAATGCATAAGTAATTTCGGTAATTAAAATATTTAATTTGGCGATTGCCCTTACAAAAAGAAACTGCACAAATTAACCCTGATAGGGGAACATTCCATCCAGCTCCGTGTACGCAGGCCTTTTTTGCCCTCATCTGCGCCCTCCTTCCCTTTGAGGGAACAGCCCACTGGCTTGGGAGTTCCCTCCGTCACTCACCATATCCCAGTGTTCCCAGTGGAAGTGTGGCTGGCCAGATGGCCCCCACCATGAGTCACTTTCCTCCGCTGAATTGCATGGCTGGACTTCTGAAACTCAGTATTTATTTGTAAAAGGAGCTAAGTAAAAAGCTGATTCATTGTTACTCCAGAGGAATTCCTTCAGGGAAGCTAATACCCTTAAGGAGACCAGACTTCAGGAAAGACATTTTGGCTGAAGCAGAACAAGCAGCATAAATGAACTCACCTGGTGAGCTCGTTAAATGAGGGGCTTCCTGGACCCCACCCTGGACCTACTGAAACAGAAACCCAAGCAGGGACCCAGAAATTTGAATTTTAACAAGCTCCCAGGTGATTAATTTGCAACCTGGAGTTTGGGAGCCACTGAGATGGGGGCCACCCCCTCATCACCAGCATGGGGGTGGGGTGTAACTGTGAGTCACTCAGGGAATGAAGGGGGGCGGTGTCTGACCTTGGAATGAGTGCAGCTGAGCTCACCTAGCAGCCTATGCTTCATTTGGAAATGACAAATTAGAAAACGATGTGCAATTAAGCTTTTCACGAGGCAGTTAATCAGTTCACCCCCTCTTGTACCTCCGGGCCAGCCTTTGCATCCCTGGGTAATCAGGAAAGTCACTGACACTCCCCATGTCATGTGGGCTGAAGGATGACAGAGCGGAAGCCCTCAGAAGTTGCCTGTCAGCCCTGAACTGGAGAACAGGCCGGGTGAGTCCTGCAGCGTCATCCAGGCTGGGTCCTAACTCTCAGGAGCTGCTGAGGAAGAGCGCAGCATACACATTTGCAGATTGTTTTGTTGTGGTTTTCTATTGCCATCCCAACCCCGGGCCTGGAGCTACCCGGGGAGCAGACTAAAAACACAGATTCCTGTGCCACTGATTGGCTTGGAGGCTGGACCCTGAAATCTGTATTTGGAGCGATCCTCCCTGGGATTTGGGAGCCACTGTGAACAGCGAGGACTGCCTGTTGGATCATGAAGTTATTAGAAATAAACCTACAGAGAAGTCGATGTAAAGAAAAGAAGCGAAAGCTCCGATGGCAGGGGCTTTGAGTGAACCTGAGCTCGTGGAGGACACCAGAGGGTCTAGCAGGGGGAAGGCAGTCAATGAGGACTGAAAAGAAGGACGTCCCTTCACAAGAGGCTGTGCGATTCTCAATTGCTTGGCTCCCGTTTAGCACCGGGAGCTTCCGGAAAATGACGGGGAGGGTGGGATGGAGAAGATTCTAATTGCACGAGCTGCTGTCTCTTGTGAGGGATTTTTTAAAAGGGGATATTTCCAGTGCCGTGTAGTAAGTGGCTGCTCCAGGGTGTGGTGAGGTGGCGGGGGACGCCCTGATTTGTAATGTTTGCTGATTTCCTTGCCACCAGCATCACGTCACCGAACGTGGAGTTGGGAAGAGACCTGCGCAATTGGCTCTTTCTGTCGGCACATCTCTGCATAGTTCCCCGTCTTCAAAGAAGAGCTTCCTGCAATTATCCCGCAGTACCTGCAGCAACATCACCAAAATGCGGCCATGCTGGAATCCCCGAGGCGGGAGCGGCTGGGCCGGAGGGCTCACTGATCGTGGGGTTGGGAGCGGGCTTCTCGCAGGTTCGCAGAGATCAGCTTTTGTTGCGCCAGGAGCTGATGCTTAATGGCCAAGCCTGCGTTTCCAAACCCAAAGCCAGCAGCCTGCCTAAGGCAGAGCCCAGTTTCCTAAGGAAGTGGGGAGGAGCAGAGGAAGCAGGAGCTAAGAATTTCAGGTGGGGAAAGGGGCTCCTTTGAATTCAGCTAGGAATCACTCATAAAGAGGAAGAGTTCACAATAAAGGAAATGGAGATGCTGTTCGCCGCCGGGTACACGGACAAGCCGATTCTTCACAGTTAGCCGCAGCTGGAGGCAGAGGGCAGGCTCTGCACAACCTTACTTGTGGAATGAAAAATATCCAATTAATCATTTAAATTTGTGTCTAAGGAACCATGATGCTCAGTTATGAATTTCAAGCATTTTTAAAAACTGCTCTTGGGAGAGATGTAAAACCCATCCTGGAAATAAAATTAGCACATATTTCCCCAACTAAGTTAAAATGTGTTAGGTAAATAATGGGAAGGAAAGAAGAGGTTTCTGGGAAATTCCTCATTTGTGTAACTGAAGAAACATTGCAAGAGGTGATGGGGGAACAACCCGCACGAAAATGCAGAGCCTGGGTTTGAGGGAAATATCTTTTCCCTTCTTGACCCTCACGGAGAGTGGCTTGGCTCTAAAATAAAAGCCAGCCACTTTGTACAACTCAGTTCCTACGTCCCATTAACGTGCTGAGCATTGGGTGTGAGAAGCAAGGGGCAGAAAGACAGCAGAAAACATGGACTGCCGCATTTTCAAGTCCCTTCCTGTCTTGAGAACCCACATCCAGGGTGTGTGAGTGCTTTTGGGGGTGGAGATGAAGGCATGCTAGGAAAATACCATTTTATTTTTAAAAAACAAGCAAATGAAAGCCTGCCATACAATGTGCTACTAAAAATATTTGCTCCTAGCATTGGCTGTCAAGCAGTGGCATGCTGCAGCCAGCTTGCGTTGGCTCACAAAAGCCAACCATACACATCTCTTTTTAACCTGATATTCATAAATATGACACCAATAACTTGAAACTGGCCATAGTGGAAGTATTTGCACCATGGTCATTGGCAAATCCTACAAACCAGGTCTTTTGTCCTTGGAGAGCTGGTTGTTAAAGATCTGTCATCACACAGCTGCCGGCAGGTTATCCTATTGAGAAATTGGATTGTAACCATGTGTATTAGTCAGCTTGGGCTGCCATAACAAAAAGCCACAGCCTGGGTGGCTGAAACAACAGCCATTTATTTCTCACCGTTCTGGAGGCTGAAAGTCCAAGATTAAGGTGTCAGGGAGTTTGGTGTCTCCTGAGGTGAGGCCTCTCTCTTTGGCTTACAGGCAGTTGCCTTATTTTTTTATTTTTATTTTTTTTTTTTGAGGAAGTCTCGCTCTGTCACCCAGGCTGGAGTGCAATGGCACAATCTCAGTTCACTGCAACCTCCACCTCCTGGGCTCAAGCGATTCTCCTGCTTCAGCCTCCCAGGTAGCTGAGATTACAGGCACCTGCCACCAGTTAATTTTTGAATTTTTAGTAGAGATGGGGTTTCATCATGTTGGCCAGGCTGGTCTTGAACTGCTGACCGCAGGTGATCCACCCACTTCAGCCTCCCAAAGTGCTAGGATTGCAGGCATGAGCCACTGCACCCAGCTGCAGCTGTCTTCTTGATGTGTCCTGGTGTGGCCTTTCTCTGTGCACATACATTCCTGGCATCTCCTCCTTTTCTTTATTTTTCCTTGAGATGGAGTCTTGTTCTGTTGCCCAGGTTGGAGTGCAGGGGAACCATCTCAGCTCACTGCAACCTCTGACTTCCTGGTTCAAGTTATTCTCCTGCCTTAGCCTCCTGAGTAGCTGGGATTATAGGCGCGCACCGTCATTCCTGGCTATTATTTGTATTTTTAGTGGAGATGGGGTTTCACTATGTTGGCCAGGCTGGTCTTGGACTGCTGACCTTAAGTGATCCTCCTGCCTCGACCTCCCAAAATGCTGGGATTATAGACATGAGCCACCATGACCAGCCTCTTCCTCTTCTTATAATGACAGCAGTCATGCTGGATTAGGGCTCTACCCTTATGACCTCATTTAACCTTAATACCTCTTTAAAGGTCTCATCTCCAAATACAGTTTCATTGGGGGTTAGGACTTCAACACATACATTTTGAGGGGACATAACTTAGTCCATAACACTATGTGACAGGCACTTGAGGAAGATGCATTTTATTTTCAGGGAAGTGGTATTTCAACTCTGAAGGGAGAGAATTTCAAGGCATTTCAAGCCCTCTAGCATGGTGGAGCAGGCAGGAGGCAATTTCTGTGAAGTAAAGGAGTGTTCTTGCTGGCAGTGGTACTGTTAGCCACATAGCTGTTAGGCAACAGTAGACTTCTCCCAGGGGGCCCTAGAAACCCCTGATGCCAGATTCTGACTCTGGCAAGGAGAAAGGCAGTGGCCATTAGACTTGCTTCCAAAGATAGAAACATAAGGAAACACAGACTCTGAAATTTTCCATTCAAGTGTGAGTAAATAAATTAGTAAAGGACCCGCTGAGCACATAATAATAGCAATGACCTTTTACAGCAGTAAAGAGTGAGCATGCAGCAGGGTTGCAATCAGAATGAAGCTCAGGACTCTGACAGTTGTGGAGTGGACAGTCTCTCATCAGGCATAACCCAGGAAGCATGTAGCCTTGGTTGTTGCTATCAGCTGTCTATGAGCAGTAGAGAAGCAAGCCTGAGAATAAATCAAACAGAGGAGGGCAGAGAAATGAGCTAGAGTCTTGATCAAACAATGCCTGCCTCCTGGATACAGACAAGTGGATTTTGTATGTTGATTATGTAAGTTCCTTTTATTGTCTAGTCCATTTTTCATGGAGTTTTCTGTTACTTACAATAAAAACAATCTCAAGGGTGATAATCCAGGCGCGCTCTGTGTGTCGGGGGTGGCAGGGGAGGGTGGTTTACGTAACCTGAGTGCACTGGTTCAGTGTGTCAGCGGCATTATCACACATCTATTCAAATCACTCATTCTTATCCTGCCCATCTAACTGCTCACATGTCAGCATGAATAAAGAAGTAGGACTGAGTGCAAGGACCCACATAGGTCCTACCTAGGACAGGAGTTGTTAGGCCCCTTGCACTGTCTCCTTGAAGGTATTAGCAATAGGAGAATCCTTGGAAACCTCCAAAAGGTGTGTCCCGGCTCAGAGTCTTAAGAGGCAGGAAGGAAGCTGGTCCCATTCTGTGCAGAGTTTTGACAACTCCAGCTGAGAGGGAACCGATGGGGCAGGAGGAGGGACGGGTGCCCAGCAGAGCCCTCAGGAACACAGACCTTCCTTTCTGTTCCTGACAGGTGCCCCTGCCTGCCCTAGCTCTGCCTTACCCCTCTTTGCTTCTCCCCATCAGCACAGGCTCTAACCTGTTCCCCACCAATCCATTCATCCATCCCCATTGAGCCACAGACACTATGCTGGGTACTACAGATGTGGATATGCGGAGCAGGTCTAGGAACTGACTAGGGGTGGATCAGACATGTAAGTAAACCATTACAACCACGACGCCTGCTATGAGACAAAGGCCCAGGAACTTAGAGGCACCTTACCGGTGAACAGAGAGCAGACCCCAGGGAAGTGGTATCCAAGTTGAGATCTGAATGGTGAGTGGGATTAGCTGAGTAGAGAAGGGTCAGAGTGTGGGGGATGGCAGAGAAACAGCTTTGTGAAGGCACTGAGGCAGAAAGAGCGAGGTGTGTCTCACCTCTGCCGTCAGTACTCACTTTCCCCTTGGGAACTTCTCCCACAGTCCCCAGCCCCATCACACCCACCTCCAATCTGAATGAACCATGGAACCCAGCCTGGTGGGAGATGGTGAGGGGTGAGGGAGAGCTCCTAGGCTGTGAGAAGGTGAAGGGGAAGCGTTAAGAGACCAAAGTCCTTCCTAAGATTAAAGAAAAAAAATCAGTGTGTTATTAAGGGAATGACGAAGTGAGAGAGTAGCAGATTGCAATCAGAGAGTAGAATTTCTAAATTTAAGATTCAGGCCAGGTGCGGTGGCTCACACCTGTAATTCCAGCACTTTGGGAGGACGAGGCGGGCAGATCACCTGAGGTCAGGAGTTTGAGATCAACTTGGCCAACATGTTGAAACCCTATTTGTACTAAAAATACAAAAAACTTAGCTGGGTATGGTGGCGGGTGCCTGTAGTCCCAGCTACTCAGGAGGCTGAGGCAGGAGAATTGCTTGAACCCGGGAGGTAGAGGTAGCAGTGAGACGAGATTGCACCATTGCATTCCAGCCTGGGTGACAAGAGCGAAACTCCATCTCAAAATAAACAAACAAAAACAACAGCCAGGAGCACCCTCATTGGAGAGCAGGCCCTAGAAGCTGTGAAGAACCCAGGGCTCTGCAGTTACAGAGGCTGGTTCTTAATTGCAGCCTTGCTTTCTGTGTTCAATCCCCCACAGCCCATGTCCCCCAGTGCCAGGTTCCCAGAAGAGAGGACTTGGTTGGCCCAGCGGTTGTTGGGTTCTCTCTTGGTGCAGAAACTTGCCCCCAGGGCGGGGGTAGGTCATGTTTTAGGAGGATTTCTGTCAGAGTTCCTCCCAACCTTCCCTGTGGGTAGGGGTTCGGTTTAAAGAAGGGTATTACTGGGTAGACAGATTTCCCAAAAGCTCTGTAACAAAGTTGTGCAATGTGAGACTGAATTGCTTTAGGAAAAGCAAAGTCATTGTGGCTTTGAGGCACTGTGCAGCTAGGACTCTGAATTAAAGCAGCGAGTCTCAACATGTGATCCCCAAAACCCTTTCAGGGGTCTGAGAGGTCCTTCCTTCATCAATTGCACATCTGTATAAGGCTGGATTTTCTTCTGTATTTAAACCAAAAAAACATTGCAACAGATTGAAGGCAGAAGACATTTGAGCTGCCCTCTGTGAAACCAGACACTAGAAAACTTTGTAAAAATGTAAAACAATGCCCCTGTTCTCAGTTTTTTAAAAAAATGATTCCCATTAAAAATGTTATTTGTGCTAAGATGTAATGGGTTTGCTGTCACTAATGTTTTTGTTTTGTTTATAATTATATATATATATTTATTATATATATATTTATATATAATAAATATATTTTTAATATATATATAAATATATATTTATATTGGTCTTGAACTCCTGACCTCAGGTGATCCACCCACCTCAGCCTCCCAATGTGCTAGGATTACAGGCGTGAGCCACCGTGGCCCGCTGCTGTCATTAATGTTTAAATGAACACATATTTTGTATATTTCTCAGTTTTAATTCCTAATATGGTCCATATTGGTAGATAAAACCCACATCACAAAAAGCTCTTTGGAATCCTCGATAATTATTAAGGACGTCTGTCAAGGGGTCTTAACACCAAGAAGTTTGAAACCCTAAATGAGATGGAGAAGATGGGATTCACACTCCCGTCTTCTTTTCGGCCCCTCCTCCTCCTAGGGCCATCCAGTCCCACCACTCATAGGGACCCTGGGTCTCATCCTCTCTCCAGCTCTTAGCACCAGGAGCCCCCACCCTGTTCTCTCCCTGAGGGGAGCTGAAAAGGAGTCATTGATCAGAATGTGCCTCATCTCCTGGGAGCTTTACTTAGGAAGCTGAGTCAGACAGAACAGCAGGTAAAAAGAGGGTTTTGGACTCCATGTTCTATGCTTAAAAGCAACCCCAGCTGGAGGTAAAAAATGTGGGTAGAAAATCCATTCCCCATGCAGAGAAGCCCTGGCGGAATGGCTCTCCTCTGTGAGGATGTTTTGTTCTGAATTTTTGGTATGCATTGACAAAGACGGTTGATACTCTTCTGCAAAATAAGCATCCCCGCCATGCGAGGGAAAGCATTCTTGGCGAGAAATGTTCCTTTGGGAGAGAGGAAAACTTCTACTGCCAAGAGGAGAGAGGAGGTGTTGATCACTTGCAGGGGCATGTAGGAAGCAGCCCCACCCGTCACAAGGTGGCTGCAGGCGGGACATAGGGGTGTCATGGAACAGAAAGGCACTTCACTCCATCTCAACAAAATGTGCAGCAAGTCCAGCTCTAGGTGTGCAGATCGTGATCGAAGCAGGGAATCCGAAATCCTCATGTTTGAGTTCAATTTCTTTTTCATCTTTAAGGTCAAAGCCAAGAGACATTTTCTCCTCAAGGGTCACTGCTCTTCTAAGACAAAGCGCTGACTGCCCAGGTGGAGCCACTTCCTGTGTGGACGCTCTGCCTCAGTGTCTTCGTCTATAAAATGGGTATAATGATCGTCCTACTTCACGAGGTCATTGTGAGGACTAGCCTGGCACTGACTCAAGCACTCATTAAATATGATATATCATTATCAGTCCAGTAAACATCTTTCAAGAGACAGGCAGCTGTGGTGGTGGTAATGGTAGGAATTTAATATTTTTTTCAACTCCCTCAAGCTAATCAGGCCACCAGCTGAAGCAAGCCCTTCTGTTCCTAGGTGGACATGAAAATGTGTGCTCTTATGTTTGAATGACTCCAGTGTGAAGTTGAATAAAATATTTTAGGTCTCTATCTCATCAAGAACAATCTAGACAGCCGCTAACGATTTTTCTTGGAGAATTCATGAGACTGAAAGGAAGGAGGGAGAAACATAAAAGTGCAGGTGAGAGAGTAAGAAAGAAGAAACTAAAGCTGTCACAAAGAATTCAGGACTTCTAATAAGACTTCTGGCCAGTCAGTGACTCATACCTGTAATCCCAGCACTTTGGGAGGTAAAGGTGGGAGTATCACTTGAGGCCAGGAATTCAAGGCCGCCCTGAGCAGCCTAGCGAGATCCTGTCTCTAAAAAAACCAAAAAACAAAAAACACTCCTTATCACCCTTAGAGGTTGTAAATGGGGAATGCAAGTTGCGTTCCAGATATGGGTTCAGTTCTGGGCAGATCAGAGTGGTTGGTCAACCTAACTCCCCCATCTACTCCTCAAAACAATTTTTTTTTTTGAGACAGAGTTTCACTTTTGTCACGCAGGCTGGAGTGCAATGGTGTGATCTCGGCTCACTGTGACCTCTGCCTCCTGGGTTCAAGAGATTCCCCTGCCTCAGCCTCCCAAGTAGCTGGGATTACAGGCACATGCCACCACTCCTGGCCAATTTTTGTACTTAAAGAACCCAACTGAGATGACAGCTTGTCCCCTGGATCTACCCAAAGAATGCCATTCCAAGCTGACCTTACAAGTGAGCTGTGGCTCCAGTGGACACTGTCCCATGCAAGTCTAGCTCCTCCCTCTTAACCCAGATCTAGCTGCATTTATTAGAGATGGGGTTTCACCATGTTGGCCAGGCTGGTCTTGAACTCCTGACCTCAGGTGATCCTCCTGCCTTGGCCTCCCAAAGTGTCAGGATTATAGGCATGAGCCACTGCACCTGGCCTACTCCTCAAATCTTAAGATAGAGCTGAGGAACTTATTCATGTATTCGTTATGTAAAACTCACATGACTCTCAGTATCTGAATGATCTGCTGAAAGCAAAAGGAAAGCACATTGTAAACTGCTCTCCAGCTTTCAGACCCTACCAGGCAAAAGCAACCTTCCTCTGTAGCAACTTGGACCCTCAGGTTCACTTCTGTTGGGTGCAGCTGCAAGAGAATAAACCAACACCCTCCTCCTCCTTATCCCTCGCTGTATTTAGCAGGAAGATATTTGCTAAAGACCTTGTGGGCCGGGGAGAAAAGGGGGAGAAAAAATTAACTAATCAATGTGGTTGGTCGTAGGCATATTGGTTATCCACACCAGTAAGAGGGCATCTCAACCCATACATATGCCCTCGTTTCTTCTAGACTTATCTGCCCGAGGTGCTCTAGCAGAGATTTTCTACCTGAGTAGGAAGCTATCTGGATGACTTGGGTTTTCCAAAGCTAAAGTTCTGAGATTCTGGCACCAGCGAAGCCTCTCTGGCTCCAGGGACAGTGTTCATGTAAGAGTCTTCCTGGGGATTTCCAGCCATTTTCCCTAGTGTGGGTCGCCGTCATTGACCCATACCCACAGGGTCTTCAGGAGTGGCCGCCTCCCTGATGCTGCTGGATCTGGGTTAAGAGGGAGGAGCTGGACTTGCGTGGAACAATGTCCACTGGAGCCACAGCTCACTTGCAAGGTCAGCCTGCAATGGCCTTCTGTGGGTAGATCCAGGGGTCAAGCTGTCATCTCAGTTGAGTTCTTCAAATACGAGAAACGGAAACTGGGTAACTGACTAGGAGCTTATTGGAAAGATATGATGGAGCTCTCAGGTCCAAAGAAAAGCCAGGGATCAACTTGAGAATGATGGAACAGGGTAGCAACTAATGTGTAGCCTCTTAGGGCGCACTGTCAGAACGAATCAGCTCCAACCATCTTCAGGCTTTATGTCTCTCTGCTAAAGATCAAATTCCCGGAAGAGAGTCGGATCGGCTAGCTTTGGTTTCATGTCTGCTCTTTGGCTGGGCAACTTTATTGCCAGCACTTATTTAATAGCGGAGGGCAGGAGTGGGGAGTGGAGAAAGTTAATTTTTTCAAGAGGAGGTGCCATGGATGATGGACAGACCAAATTCCAGATGTCCGTTCCAGGGAGACTTCCCTAATGGCCTGCTTAGGGGGATGACAGGGGCCAAAGGTGGGCTTAGCAACTCAGCACACAGCTGATTGCTGGAGAGTACAATATCAGAAAGTGATTCACTATAAAACGGCTAATATCCTCATTGAAGAAATTTGGAAATCACAGAAAAGTCTAGAAAAAATAATTTAAAAAGGCATCTATGATTCTATTAGCCAGAGTAAACCACAGCTAATTTTTCAGGGTGTTTCCCTCCTTTCTTTTTTGGAACGGGGTCTTACTCTGTTTCCCAGGCTGGAGTGTAGAAGTGCAGTCGTAACTCTCTGTAGCCTAGAGCCTCTGAGCTCAAGCGATCCTCCCTCCTCAGTCTGCTGAGTAGCTGGGACCATAGGCATGTGCCACCGTAACTGGCTAATTTTTTTTTTTTTTTTTAGACAGAGTCTCACTCAGCCACCCAGACTGGAGTACAATGGTGCATTCTTGGCTCACTGCAACCTCTGCCTCTCAGGTTCAAGAGATTCTCCAGCCTCAGCCTCCTGAGTAGCTGGGATTATAGGCGCATGCCACCACGTCTGGCTAATTTTTTTGTATTTTTAGTATTAATGGGTTTCACTATGTTGGCAAGACTGGTCTCAAACTCCTGACCTCAGATGATCCACCTCAGCCTCCCAAAGTGCTGGGATTACAGGCGTGAGCCACTGCGCCCGGCCTACCTGACTAATTTTTAAATATTTTTGTAGAAGACAGGGTCTCACTATGTTGCCCAGGCTGGTCTCGAACTCCTGGTCTCAAGTGATTCTCCCCACCTCAGCCTCCCAAAGTGCTGGAATTACAGGTGTGAACCACCACACCTAACCTGTGGATTCTTTTTTATAGAGTTGAGGTTACACTGTGTGTATACTTCATATTTGATGTTTAAACACTGTGTACTGACCTAACAACTGCTAGAAAAGTGTCTTTGTAACATTGGTCTAGTGAATAGACTTGAGCTGTAGCTGTGCTACCTGCTGGATGAGGCAGAGAAACCTTCTTTGACTCATTATTTCACCAACACTGGGGACCAAGCGTTGCCCAACTTGGGAGAGTGCCAAGACCTGCCTTCCATCCAGAGGAGGTTCTATCTGGACACCAGCCAAGGTGAATGGGAGCTTCCATGGATATAGTCCTGCATAAGGAAAGGCCCTAGTTCCATATTAGAATCCATATTAGAGTCCTTCTGATATGAATAGATCACATTCCCATCTCATCTTTTTTTGTTTGTTTTTGACACAGAATCTCTGTCACCCAGGCTGGAGTGCAGTGGCACGATCTTGGCTCACTGCAACCGCTGCTGCCCGACTTCAAGCAATTCTCTTGCCTCAGTCTCCCAAGTAGCTGGGATTACAGGTGCCCACCACCATGCCCAGCTAATTTTTATGTTTTTAGTAGAGACGGGGGTTTGACTATCTTGGCTAGGCTGGTCTTGAACTCCTGACCACGTGATCCACCCACCTCGGCCTCCCAAAGTGTTGGGATTACAGGTGTGAGCCACCACCCCGGCCCCATCTCATCTTTAAAGAAGATACTACCTTTATTTAGTCACTTAAAATGATAGGAATATACTTCATGATTGTTGAAAAAATGCACGCTTTGAATGAAGAGACCTTCCAGACAGGCTTTGTGTGAGCAATATGGCTGTTTATTCACCTGGGTGCAGGTGGGCTAAGGCCAAAAAGGGTGTTAGCAAAGGGCAGTGGAATAGGAGTTGGTTTTATAGATTTGGGTAGTTTTTTGGGGGGCAGGGGTATTGCAGAGTAAGATTAGTTATGGTGGTGGGGGTTAGGGACAAGGAATATACCTGAACACAAGTTCAGTTACAATGGCAGGGTTGGGTGAGAGGTATTTACATTATAACAGTTAAGATGGCAGGCTTGGGTGGGAGGTATTTATATTATAAGAACAGATAAGATGGCAGGCAGGGTTGGGTGAGACATTAGCTGAGACAAGCAGGACTTCAGATTTTCAGGCCCCAGGCTTGCATAAGGAGACCTGACAACGATGAAGAGTAAAATCACTAGGAAGGGTCTGGAGTGGTGGCTCATGCCTGTAATTCCAGCACTTTGAAAGGCCAAGGTGAGCAGATTACTTGAGCCTAGGAGTTTGAGACCAGCCTGGGCAACATGATGAGACCCCATTTCTACAAAAAATACAAAAGTAGTCAGGCATGGTGGTGCATGCCTGTAGCCTCAGCTACTGGGGAGGCTGAGGTGGGAGGATCACCTGAGCTCAGGAGGTCAAGGCTGTGGAGAGCTGGCACCACTGCACTCCAGCCTGTGTAACAGAGTAAGACCCTGTCTCAAAAAAAAAAAAAAAAAAAAAAAATCACTAAGAAGGTGGGATGATGGGAGAATCCTAGTTGAAATATAGCTATACCCATCTTAATAATGTGCCATGTATACACAGATGTATGTATACACAGATACACCTGAACTTGTGTATTTAACAATATTGAACTGAGAGCTTGCCTGCTTCAGTCTTTGCTGACATTTGCTAAGGGATAGAATTCAAGGTGATAGAAGACTTCTCTATCATCTGGAGCTGGAGAAATCTATACAGCTCCTGCAATTAACTCTCAGGAAGGAGTAGGCCATGTTCCTTTGAAGAGGGTCCACCCCTCAGAATCAAATCCCAGTGAAATGACTTTTAAAGAGGTGAGAATTTGTCCACAGAGGAGAATTATTCAACTTTGCTTTTTGACTCATTCCATGTGACTCAAGGGGCCAGCCTCTCATTCTAATACCTCTAGGGACACTTGTTTGCCTTGCTAAGAAATGTTATCTGCACAGAAAAGGGTCTCCTGATTCAAGGCTGGGGAACATCGAGCCTTTGGGAATGCTAGGCTTCATCTAGGGACACCCAAGGGACTCCAGCATAGAGGGCTCTCACCTCTCTATTCCTCTGCTGCTTCTTCTTTTTTTTTTTTTTGAGACAGAGTTTCACTTTTGTTGCCCAGACTGAAGTGCAATGGCGCAATCTTGGCTCACTGCAACCTCCGCCTCCCGAGTTCAAGTGATTCTCCTGCCTCAGCCTCCTGAGTAGTTGGGATTACAGGCATGAACCACCACGCCTAATTTTGTATTTTTAATAGAGACCAGGTTTCTCCATGTTGATCAGTCTGGGGTTGAACTCCCCACCTCAGGTGATCCTCCTGCCTGGGCCTCCCAAAGTGCTGGGACTACAGGTGTGACCCACCACGCCCGGCCTCTCTGACTCCCTCTGTGAGACTTTCATGGGCTCCATGGGCTCCTTCACTCCCCTCATTTCATTTTTCCCTGGGAGTCGGCTTCAGCCCTCTTTTCATTCTGCGTTATCTTGCCTGCTTTCAGGGTTCCGACTACCTATGGAATTGTGACTTCCTAATTTATATCTCTAGCCCAGCCTTTTCTCAAATTCCAGGCCCGCTTATCCACAGGATACTACAGATTTCTACGTTAAAGTTGTCACTAGCGCCACTTGTTCACTAAGTCCCCAAACTTACTCTTTTCCCTGTGTTATTTTTATCTCAGTGGCACCAAGAGTCTGCCAAGCATTGAAGCTGGAAGCCAGTCATTACTGATTCCTCCCTTACTCCATCCTCACTCTGTTCACTAAATCCTGTTTAATTCACCCAGATGGTCATTCAGTGAATACATTTCAAGCACCTACTATGTGCCAGGTATTGTGTTGGGTATCTACTGTGAAGCAAAAATAGACAAGGTCCTTCCCCTCATGGCTTACAGTCTAGCTTGGGAAACAATGTCTTGAAGGAGATGTGTCCCAGGTTATGAGAGTGTTTAGTCTGGGATGCAGGGAAAGCTTCCCAAAGAAAGGGGGAGATCTAAAGGATGCCTTAAGAATTAAGTAGATCAAAGGCATAGGTGGGGAGTTCAATTTCTAAGCAGACAGAACGGTCTGTGTATGAGCTCCAAATGGGGTGGAAGGAATGAGGAATGTCCTTCACAAGACTAAGGAACGGCCTCTGGGAAAGTGAGTGGTCTTCCAGGAAGGCCACCATGGCTGAGGGGTAATGAATTACAGAAATACTGCGATGGAAGAGGACACTGGGGGAGTGGGAGAGGCCCCATTGCTCGGCTCCTTGTAAACATTTTGGTCCTTTTTCTAAGAGGATAGAGAAGACTTTTTTTTTTTTTTTTGAGATGGAGTCTTGCTCTGTTGCCCAGGCTGGAGTGCAGTGGGGCGATCTCGGCTCACTGTAACCTCTGCCTCCCAGGTTCAAGCGATTCTCCTGCCTCAGCCTCCTGAGTAGCTGGGACTACAGACACGTGCCACCACATTCAGCTAATTTTTGTATTTTTAGTAGATAATTAAAAACCCTGAAAATTTTTGTATTTTTAGGGTTTTTACCATGTTGGTCAGGCAGGTCTCGAACTCTTGACCTCATGATCTGCCTGCCTTTGCCTCCCAAAGTGCTGGGATTACAGGTGCGAGCCACCACACCTTGCCAACAGAGAAGACTTTTAAGGTGGGTCGGATGGTGGGCGGGGAAGGTTGAGGGATGACAGATTTCCATATGGAAGTCTCTCTGGCTACAATGTGGAAAATGGATTCGATGGGACCTGGGTGGAGGTGGGGGAAGGTGATCCCATTGACCTCCTCCTTGCCATCCCCAGAGCCATGATCCCCAGTTTAGACTTTGTTGTCTCTTCTTGCCTTGCAGCAGAAAACACCTCTGCTATGGTCCCTAGCAACTCACCTTCAGTGTGGCTGTCTCACTTCTGTCCACAGAAAAGAAAATCAAGAGTCCTTCTTTGGGCTCAAAATAAAGTTCAAACTCCTTAGTCTGGCTACAAGTCCCTTCAAACCTGGCCCTTGGCTCCCTCATCAGTGTCACATCCAACCACCTGTGATCAATACTCTGTGCTCTGCTCCATACAAGGGAGACTCGAGAGCTGGACCGAAGTTTGAGGTCCAAACTCTGAACCTCGAAGTCTGAGGTCCGAAAGGACCAGAGGAGCAGAGGCAACGAGAGCCAAATCTGAGACTGAGTCAGAGGTCTGGATGTAAATTGAGCAGAAAATAAAGGAAACTGGCCGAACTGGGGGTTTCAGGCAGTTGGCTTCCAGCACCTTCAGGCACTTGGCTACAAGATAGTCAAAGACCAGCATTTGGGAAACACTCAGGGACAAGGCACCTGGAGGCTTGGATGCAAGACCAAAGGTGCAGTTGCTGGGAGGTAGCCCCCCAGGACAGGCCCCCGAGCACTGACAGGTGGGAACTTAAGGAAACCCCCAACCGGTAGAGGAATGAGGTTCCCAGACAGCCATGACCACAGGTGGTAAAGAATGGGCAGGACTCAGGGACTTGTAACTCAGAAGGTCACAGGTCAGGGGCAATGGCTGACTTGAGGATGACTTGATAGGAGGAGAACGATAAGAACATTATATTCTGCCTATCTGGAGCCAGAATGAATTCTAGAACAAAAGGAGCAAGCTCAAGCTTCCAGTCAAGGCTAGAGCTAGAAGGGTGTGGAGAAAGGAGTGGGCAGCTCCTGCCTTCGCCTGCACCGAGTTCAACAAACACATATTCACAACATGGCTGGTCCCCAGAGCACGCACAAGACAAGGACGTTAATGCCCCATGCACCCCAAAGAGCTGTGCTCACTTGGGAGACCCATCCTCCTTGAAGGTGAGTGAAATCTCAACCTGAGTGTGGTTCTGGGAGTAGCTCTGTAACTCTAAGGAGGGTCTCTGGAGACCATGATTGTGTCCAGTTCACATGGTAACCAGAAGACTATGACATACTTTAGAGGGCGGTGAGGTCATAGAACACCAGCTTTAAAGTAAGTGAATCATGCGTGCCTCATTTATTTTTAAAAGCAACTTCTGAGAAGGGCTTAAAACAATTTTTTCCCCTGAGTGCCATTTCCCGACGGTACTCACAGAACAATAAGGTGTGTCTGTAATGGCTGCACTGAATTGTCTCTTGGACAGTGTCAGAAGGGACATAAAGAAGGTGGACAGAGAACTAAGGCAACTGAGATGCATCGACGAATTTAGCACGCGCTGCCGGTGCGACTTGTACATGCACCCCTACTGCTGCTGCGACCTGCACCCATATCCGTACTGCCTGTGCTATTCCAAGCGATCGCACTCTTGCGGCCTGTGTGATCTCTACCCATGTTGCTTGTGTGACTACAAGCTTTACTGCCTGCGACCATCTCTCAGAAGTTTGGAGAGGAAAGCCATTAGAGCCATAGAAGATGAGAAGCGAGAGCTTGCCAAGTAAAATAACTCATTTTTAGATGTTTATAGTTGGTATATTAGCCTTATGAGTTGGAATAAGGAAACAATATGTGACAATCAATACTTGAACAAAGATTAAAAGGGTTCAGGATAATGACCCTGGTGACTTAGGAAAGATTTAAGGGAAGAAGAGTAAATGAGTCCATGATGGGACTTGTAGGGTTCTCAAAAGACAAGGTAATGATGTTGACTGGCACGGTCGTTGGTGGTTTATAGCAAGAATGCCAGTATGATAAATAAGGCGACTTTAACGAGGGAAAGAAACAGGGGGTGTCATTAAAAAGCCATTGGAAGCAGCAAACTAAACATTTTTCCTGGTTATGAGTAAAGTGATTTGAGTATATTTGGACTTACAGAAATGACTACAGGAGAAGTAATAATAATTGATCAAATCCTTAATGTGTGCCAGAGGCTTTACAAGCAGGAGAGCCAATTGAACAATAGAGGCCTTGCCTGGGTTTTGTGGGAATATCATCTTCCTATCCCCCAACTCCAGACAGAAGACTCACCTTGTATCTGGAATTAGGTCTGTCATGTTGGCCTCCCCTCTAACTCTAGCAAAGGTCTTGCAGGTAAATGATGGGGCTGAGTTGTAGTTTTCAGAATAGACTTGAAGGCTTTTTAATTGAATTGGGCAACTTAAAAGAGTCAGTTTAAGAAATTGTTCTTTGATTATATTTTCTTTTTGCCTGGAGAAAGCTTTCCTTTTCTAACTTTTTACATATGGCATTTAGTCTGTTACTATTGATGAAAAAGATGATTGAAAGTGCTGTCCCTGGTTAAATAAATGATAATACATTCAAACACTGGATTAATAAGTAAATGTAAAAAGGTTTGATGAAGCATTTTACATATTGATGTATTAAATCAAACAAGCAAAGTGCAGAAAAACTGAAAGATGACAGATAGATAGATAGATAGATAGAGTCTCTTGACAACAGTGACGGTGACGTTTCTTTGGAAAAAGCAGTAGGAGGCCGGGCACAGTGGCTCATGCCTGAAATCCTGGCACTTTGGGAGGCCGAGGCAGGCAGATCACCTGAGGTCAAGAGTTCAAGACTAGCCTGGCTAACACGGTGAAACCCCATCTGGACTAAAATATAAAACCAAAACAAAACAAAACAAAAAAACCTGTCTCAAAAAAAAAAAAAAAACAATTATTGTCTAGGTCACCAGCCAACAATGGTCAGGAATGACCCTCCCTCATAGATAGCCTGGGAGCTTTCACCTGTAAATTCATCTATAGTCTGAACTAATGTTTATTTTTATTTCTTAGGGTATCAAGTTACATAAATTGCTCACACTGTGAGGCAGGGGCTCTTTTTAAAATATTTGGTCCAAGTTAAGGTTTCCTTGTGAGCAGATCGGTATCCACTCTCCTCCTACCTTTGGATACTTGAATACCCTTGTCCAGGCCTTTCCAGCTTCTATCTGCTGGCTGCTCTCGTCTCCCCAGACTCTACCGATAACAATGCCTCTCTGACCTGCCATCTACTCTCTTTATGCCTCTTTCAGGAGCCCTGTTTTTTGGCATGCAGTAGGAAGAACTTCACGCTTAATTCTGGGCAGTGTAGTTTAGGCAAGAGGTAATGCTTTCTCCGGTTTGTGATGCTCTTCCTGACAGCGTCTGGGTCTTTGCCTGTTTGTCCCGTGCCTGCGGGCAGTATATGAAGCTGGTGATGTCTTTACATTAGTTCCTGGATCTCAGGAGTAATAACTCTAAGTGCGTTTTAGAAATGACCTCAGGCTTGTCCTCTTTATCTCTTCCCATTCATACTACCTTGTGAAATTTCCGTGCTCTATTTTTGACAACTTGACATTTCACTCTCCAGAAAGACTTAACGTCACTTACCTAAATATTCAATTTTCCTAAATATGGGTGAAAATGTTAAGGATTCTAGCCTCAATCCCAGAAGACCCAACTGTAGTATTTTTTCTTTTTTTTTTTTTTTTTTTTTTTTTTTAGAATAAAAAGAATAAAAGAAAGAAAGAGGAAGAGATTTTAGGAAAAGGAGAAGGAAAGAGCAAAAGGAAGAAAAAAGAATGAAAGAAAGAGGAAGAGATTTTAGAAAAGGAGAGAGAAAGAAACAGCAAAAGAAAGAAAAAGAATGAAAGAGAGAAAGAAAGAGGGAGAGAGAATGGGATTCTTGTTTTATTGCCCAGGCTAGAATACAGTCTAAAAATGGGTATTAAAAACCTCTTTTATGCCAATAATTGTGCTTAACAATGGAGACAGGAAGGAATAGG
>PVKP010030176.1:0-28183 GCA_004027715.1 Plecturocebus donacophilus
GAAGAGGAGGAGGAAAAAGGAGGATGAAGAGGAGAAGGACCATTTCTGAGTATATTTTTAAGTTACGTATTAAAGGATCTTGTTCTTTGGGACATACTTTATGTCTGCCAGTCAATAATGAAACTGGTTTTAGTCTAAGCCACTTTTTTTCTTTTATGTAATAATGTCATGTAAGTTTCATATCAACCAATATTTAAGCTTCACTTATCTGCAACCAAACGTTTGATGTTTCTTACTGTCTCTGAAGAATAGAGCTCCTTTATCCTCTTCCCTGGGATTGTACTATTTTTGAGATTTCAGGACCATCCTTGCAACTACGTCATCTGGCATTCATTTATAACATTATCACAGTGTCTGCCTGTTCCTGTCTCCCAGGCTATGACCATGCTTGAATCTCTCTTATCTTTTTTCATTTCTTCATTCTCTGCGAGCTTAAGTGAAGTTAAAAAAAAAAAGACCAATTATTTGGCTATGTAAAAATTAAAACTTTTAAATATAGTAAAGCGTAAAAAAATTAAACCCAAATTAGAAAACTAGAAAAAAATTTATAATAAATATGACAGATAAATATTTGGTGATTAGTATATAAAGTTCCATAGATTGCTAAGTAAAACAATAAGCTTTCCAATATACAGAAATGGGGATAGGCTATGAACAGGGAGTTCACAAATGGCAAAATTCAGTAGATAATGTATGTTAGGGTAACCTCATTAATTATAAAGTTAAAAATCAATAAATGAGGTAATTTTTCATTGTAGTAAATTGACAAACAATAATTTAAAAATAACATTACCTACTAAGAATGAGGTTTTGAAAACTGGATATTTTTAATTGTTACTTATAAAATTATATGTTACTGAAAATGTATAAAAATAATAGTTTTAGTATACATAGTAAGCTGGGAAAATGGCAATTATTGATATTCTAAATGTGGTTCTCAGAATTCTCAAAAATAAAATAACAAAATATGCAAAAGTATGAAAATAAAGTAATTAAAAAATATAAAATATAAAAACCCGTATAAAGACTTATATCACTATTTAAGATAATGAAATATGGGATAGAATAAAGTACCACAAATTAAAATGAAACATAAGCAATTAGGTTGCAATGTTATAGGACTATTCATTCTTCAATTGCCATATTATATAACAATTACAAATCATGTATTAATCTCATGTATATGAGAAGGTTTTAATATGAGAAAATGCTACGTTAACTAAAAAACCAGGGTACAAGATTGCATGACCATTTCATTTTTTATTTTATTTATTTGAGAAATGGCCTTGCTGTGTCGCCCAGGCTGCAGTGCAATGGCACAATCTCGGCTCACTTCAACCTCCACCTCTGAGTCAAGCAATTCTCCTGCCTCAGCCTACCAAGTAGCTGGGATTACAGGAGCCTGCCATTGTGCCCAGCTAAATTTTTTTGTTTGATTTTTGTATTTTTAGTAGAGATGGGGTTTCACCATGTTGGCCAGGCTGGTCGCAAACTCCTGACTTCAAGTGAGCCACCTGCCTCAGCCTCCCAAAGTGCTGGGATTATAGCTATGAGCCACTGCACCTGGTGCATGAACATCTTAATCTCAAGTATGATCGAATAGACACTTTTTAAATGAAAGAACATAGACCAGTGTTCAAATCATTTTTCTCTCAATAGTGGAATTTAAAGTTTAAAGCACCTTTGCTTTTAATATTGTTAGGCTTTTCACATTTTCTACAATGAGCACTTCTTTCTTTTATTATGTAAAAAGAGCAAGTCTCCTCATTCCGCCTTATCTTTCCTTTTCTCAGTAGAATTTCTGCAAAGAATAATCAAAGTTAGCTCTCTTATTTGCATCACACCTTTGCCTCTGGTAAGTTGCAGAAGTTGCCCTTACAAAGATTATTTATTATGTCATCTCTGATATAGCCATTTTACATGAAGCCTTCTTAAGCCCTTACATTAATTCCACATGACATCACTTTTCCGTATGAAAACTTTTCTTCAGCTTCTAGAACTCTTTCCCAGTTTGTCTAACTCTATCTCCTTTATTCTTCTAACTCTATCTCTGACTACATTTAAAATGTTCGTGTATCTGATGTGCCAGGAGACACTGGTACTTCTCTTACTCTGCACTTTCATCAGATGAAAACTACTAGATTTCTATGATTTTCAATGGAATCTTCAAGCCGACTGTTTCAGAATATTTCTTTCAAACTCACACATTTTGTCTAAACTAGAGAGGCAGATCATCTACTGCTATATTATCTGGCTAGGTCCAAATCAGAATAAACAAACTTATCTCTCATCTGGCCTCTATTGCCCTAACAGTAATTACAACAACACCAGCCTACAATGCAATAAATCTCAGTGTAGTTATGCTAACCCTTCACCCTTTCACTAAGTCATGCCACATCTACATAATTTGTCTCCAACATGCCAATTATCTTCACCTTTACTTCAAAACCTCATCATTTCTGACCTAGATTATTTCAGTATCTTCCTAAGGAGCCTCTACCTCCCTTCCCTTCATTTCATTGCATTATCCACACTGCCACGAACTGATTCATTTAAAGCTGATTGTATCTCCTGAATTCAACTCACTGATGCATTTAAAGCTGATTGTATCTCCTGGAATTCAACTTTTCACCCATGCTATCAAGATCAATCTCCTTGTCCTGGCACACAAGACACTGGAGTCCAATTCTTGCTGATGTCTTTATTCTACTGTCCTGCAATTTCTCCCCTCCTACTTCCTGCCTCACTAATGCTGACCTTTTATAAGTCTGTAGACTAGCACACTATAGAAGGCTGAGCTTCGGGGCTAAGACCATGGGCTGAAATCAGACTGCGTTTGTGGCCCAGCTGTACCACACAATAACTGAATAAGTTGGGGGTAGAGCTGACGTTTCTTATTTATTAAATGTAGATCATAATTGTATCTACTTTAAAGGGCTTTTTTTAAGAAATAAGAAGATAAGACAGATGAAGCACATACAACAGTGCTTGGCACATACTGAACATTTGATCATTGTAAGCATCTATTTGCTTATACTGATCTTTCTGCCTAGAATGATTCTGTCTCCTTTTGACCATCTAGGAATAACCCTCCTTGAACAATCAGCTGATTATCACTGCTTCCAGGATGTCTTCTTTGATCTTTATACCCACTTCTAATAGAGTTTATTGCTTTTTCTTTTCTATAGCATCTTACTACCTGCAGAGTTTGTTCCTATACATTATCATAATGTTCAAAAATCTCTTTATATGCTCTGCCTTCTTATAACCAGTACTCTTCAATAGAACTTTGTGTGGTGATAGAAAAGTTCTCTATCTTGCCTTGAAATATGGCAACTGCTAGCCATATGTGGCTTTAATAGCCACTTGAAATGTTGACAGTTTGATTCAGAAACTAAATTTTTAATTGTATTTAATTTTAATTAATCAGCCAGTGACTAATATATTATACAGTGGAGCTCCAGTCTATGGTTTTGGAAAGGAGGGATTTGTATAATGTATTCTCTTTAACACATAACATAGTATGTCTCAGAAAATGCCCAGTAAAAGCCTATTAATTTCAACAGATGTAGGAACCATCTTTGTAGTTGGAGTGCTCTATCTCACAGAAATTTACATATGCAGCTCCTGGAAAAAATGATGTTTGACTAAAGTCCCATTTCAACTGGACATCTTTACATCTGCTTTTATTCTTTTTCTTTGTGATAAATGCTTCCTCATCTTCTGATAACAGTCAGAACTTGTTACATGAAGAAAACCAGTGTCCGTGTTTATTAACAGTTGCCATTTTAATTTAATAATTAAAATAATTTTCCAAGTTCAATTTGACAGAAAACTGGGATTTCTTTAATAAGCTTATCCTGATCTATCCATAAAGATATTTTATTGCATTTTTTTCTACAGCCTTTGTCTGTTTTATTTATTGACTTATTTAAGTTACTTAATGGTTTAAGGCAGCAGGACAAACATGACCATGTTTAAAGTAGAAATTCAGAAATGACTGGTAATCAAATATAAAAAAATATATATAATAAATATAGCCTTGCCTTTACTCCTTTCAGTTCAGATTTCTTGAATATGAAGGTTCTAATAACTTCAAAGACTTTAAAGATGCGTTTGAGTTCCTCCCCTCATGCTAAAGCCTTCATACGTGTGGACACAATATAAATCTTTAGTAAGATGTCATCCAAAAAGATGCCTAATTAATACAAAGCACTTCAAAACAATAAGAAAAAACAGAGAGGAACAAAAATATATTCTGCAATAAAAATGCAAAAATACGTAACTGGCACATGTAATGATTTTAGCTTTTGATAGGTAAATCTATTTTAAGTGATTATTCGAAAACTACTAGTAAAATCTTGATTTCGACTGAATGAGTGGAAGGTAGAGAAGAGTTCAGCCAAATAAAATGTCAGGCGTTTCAACTTTTATAACTCAGTGGCACGTACACAGATGGAGAACTGTCAAGAGATTTAACAGAGGGCAATTACCTATACTAAAAAAATGCTTTTGTTAATGCTGTAAATAGAAAGCAGACACTCCTATTTTCCAGAATGATAGGAAAAGACATGAATGATCTAAATGACTTCACTTCCTCTAGACATCAGGTTGTAAACACAAGGTCAAATTTCAGAACTCTGTATTTATCTTTGTCCTGGGAATCTAGAAATTTTTCTCTTAAAAAAAAAAAAGCCTTTCAAAGTATAATGCTTATGATTTACCCATTTTTAAAAAGTATTTTTAAATAAGAAATCCTATGTCCTTTTATGTTTATCATGGGTAGCCAAAAAAGAAAATATTGTATAAATGACAATGATAATAGAAGTCCAAAGGCATAAAATTGTTCAGATTTAGCATATACATATGGTCAAAATTCCTTTTTTAATGAATATATACTGTAATTTTTATTCAAGCAATTTATTTTGATGTGCTTTGGTATTACAAGCAATTATTCAACTCACAAAACTTTTCATGTTTAAATTATAGGATCATCCATAAGAATGGTTACAGTGAGCAAGAATGCATGGAGTTCAAAGCAGTAATTTACAGTAACACATTGCAATCCATCCTAGCTATTGTGAAAGCCATGACTACCCTTGGGATTGATTATGTAAATCCCAGAAGTGCAGTAAGTATGCAAATAATGACAGCTGTAAGTCCTGCAATAGAGGTTAGGCCATAAAATAATAGGACTTGATAAGTTCACAGTATTAATCTATATCTAAAATTTTAAAATATGAAATATGAATTTTGAAGCATTAATTCCATTTAGTGTAAGATTTCTTATTTTCCTTGAAGTGAAACCTTTTTACTGAATAATATATTATTCAACATTAGTTGTTTTCCTGAGGATTAAACTTAATATCAAATAATACATTATAATAAATAAAAGTATTGCTTGCGCTTGCTAAATACAAAAGGGTTATGGTATAAACACAATTTGCAATATCTCTAGATTAATTTTTTTAGTTATGAGTAATTTCAAAGACTAGTTTCTTAATAACAACACAACAATTGTGATTAATGTTTGATGATGATTACAAAGTCTGTGGCAACAGGGAAATGCTTATTTTATAATGCTAAGTTTTTTTAAAAATGAATTCAAATTGTAGGAGTAAGCAAGTGTTTGTATATTAAGTATATTCGAAGTAGTCATAGTTCTGTTTATAAGGCAGAAACAAAATAATTTTATTTTCTCCCCACTTTATATTTTGCTTTATAATTATTTTACATTAAAATATATTTGAAATCTGCTTATTTTAAAAGTTTATATCCAAACATATAAAATTACTTGGCAAATGAAACTTACAGTATTATCCAAAGAACCATAGTTGACCCCACCCAAAAACAGAGTAACTGAGTAGAATCCACAAGAAGAACTCACCCATTTCCACATCTCCTCCAGGAGCAGCTGGGCGTCTGGTTACCTCCAGAGGATGCCAGTCGAATTCCTACCAGTGTAATTCCTGGAAACCTTGCTATAGGGACAATAAAAATAGAGAGCAAAGCATAGTAAGGATAGAGAAAGAGGAGTCATTTGAACTCCCTCACCCAGTTTAGTGGACCTGGTAAATGGCCACTGGACCTTGTAAATGACCACTGGAAATCATTACAATGAAAACAACAACCACAAAGCCTTTTCCATGCTCTTCATGTTAAAGGCAGGGGTAAATCCCCCTTTTCTGCTGTCACTTTTCTTCAAAGATCAAGGAAATGCTAAGTATGGCCTTCCAGCAGATAGTTTATAAAGCAAGGAGTCAGGTATTTTACTGATTCCCATTTCGAGCTTTCTCCCCAGTTTGCTCCAACCTATTTCTCTGGCTACAGTTTCCCTCTCATGTGTAAAAGGGGAAATTGGAGGAGCTGAACTCCAAGATTCTTTTATTCTTTACCTCTATGACTTAGTGATAATGTTTTTATTTAAGTGTAGTTCAATTATGGATCTGAACTTGGGTTTTCCTAAGAACCTAGGATTTTAAATTGGCTTTTAAGAAACAACATAGTATAACCACCTTAATTAAAAAAAAAAAAAAAAAAAAAAAAAAAAAAACACAAGGCTCAAAGAAGATTAGTTGGTTTACATTAAGTAGCTAGAAGTGGATTTACATTAAAAAAATCCACTTCTGGATTCCATGATGGTGGCTTTTTGCTATTAAAGGATTTAATGATTAGAAATACTTATTTTACTTTTTTCTTTTAGGCAATAATAGTTACTAAAATAGATATACCTTCTGAATTCCTTTGAGAATGATTTAATGATGTTTAAATTTGTAGATACAATATGATATTCCATGCATTTGTACCAGACAAGTTGGAAATCACAACCTTGCCTACTGCTACGTATTTAAATATATGGTGTCCTTCATATGGCCCAGAGTTTGTAAAACAGTGATACCCTAATCACTAAAGACCTGAGACGTAACTGGATGTGGTGGCTCATGCCTATAATCTCAACACTTTGGGAGGCTGAGGCAAGAAGATCACTTGAGTCCAGGAGTTTCAGACCAGTCTGAACAATATAACTAACCTTGTGTCTACCAAAAAAAAAAAAGAAGAAAAAATTAGCTAGGCATGGTGGCATATACCTGTAGTCTCAGCTACTTGGAAGGCTGAGGTGTGAGGCTCCCTTGAGCCTGGGAGGTCGAGGTTGCAGTGAACTGTGATGGTGCCACTGTGCTCCAGCCTGTGCAACAGAGCAAGACCCTGTCTTGGGGAAAAAAAAAAAACATGAGACTTATTAGTAAAAGTCTTAATGATTTGACATATAGGGAAATAAAAATAATACAATGTACACATTGCTGCCATCATGCTAATTAGAAAATAAAAGTACAGTTTATTCAAACCTTACATTGAATGGTGTAAATAGAGCAACGTAAGCAGCACTTAGCCGCTGTCATAACTTCTCAGGAGTAACTACGTCCTCAACTATCAGAACATTACAGTTGTTAGGGACAACAGAGTTTATATTCTGATTTCAACGGATACAAACTCGAGCAGTTTCAACTGCATTCTAGTATTTGATTTTGAGATTAATATACTCTCTACCTGTTTAAAATTGTTTATTTAACAGATTGATTGCTAACCACTACCAACATGTGACTTTCAGGGTTCTGATTAGCTCTCGATTTATTTATACAAGTGCATAACCTTTTACATAACCATTTCCACATGATCATACAGACTGCCAAAGAAAGTTCTGATAGAAAAATTACGTGAGCTTTATTAGTAACTGGGTCTGTAGGTTTGGACAAGTTAACCTCTCTAAACTTTAGTGTCTGCTTCCACAGGATATTATGGCTTTCCTCCTTGAGTTACCACGACCTTTAAAGGAGGAAGCAAAAACATAAGAAATCCACTATAGGCTCGGTGCAGTGGCTCACGCCTGTAATCCCAGCACTATTGGGAGACCGAAGTAGATGGATCATGAGATCAGGAGTTTGAGACCGGGCTGATCAACATGGTGAAACCCCATGTCTATTAAAAATACAAAAATTAGCTGGGTGTAATGGTGCGTGCCTGTAATCCCAGCTACTCAGGAGGGTGTGGGAGGAGAATCGCTTGAACCCGGGAGGTGGAGATTACAGTAAACTGAGATCGCGCCATTGCACTCCAGCCTGGGCAACAGAGTGAGACTCCATCTCCAAAAAAAGAAAAAAAAAAAGAAAGAAAGAAATCCACTATAATACAGAGTATTATAGAATACAAGTTTCCAGTAAACATCAGGTATTTTTATTTTTCAATACTTTATTTTGAATATAGGATCATTAAAATTTATGTATTAAAATCTACACATCCAACTTCATTTGAAAATAATTATTTTTTATTAAACTATTATTTATGTGGTAGACATTTAGTTGGATACTGGGATTGTAGAGAGGGCTCAGCAGTAACTGAGATGGAATAATATTGTCATCGGGAGAGGAGAGCTAGATGTTTAACAAATAAGTACAAATAATATGCGATTTCAAAAGGGCAGTGCAGCTAAATGTGGAGCTCGATCCTTGCTTATAGAAAGAATTACTAAGAAGAGGAACACTAACATTAAAAGAGGATAGAAAGAACTAATTAATTTGGTTTTGGAAATGAGTTTGTAAGTTCTATGGGATATCTACATATGTAAACAATTAAAAATGTGCATTTGAAGCCCAAAATGGATACTTTGTCTAGAGGTCTAAATCTAGGTGTTACTGGCATGCCATTACACTGTGGCATATAATTCATACTAAGAAAGTAGAATGGAACAGGTGAAGCCCTTAGATTAAGAAGAGAGGGGTATCAGGGATAACGGGAAGAGTATTAAAAAAAATAATAATATTTTCTGCTCATTTGTTAGAAAAAGGAAACTTCAGGTGAGAGGATAGAAGAGTAAAAGGAAAATCAGAAGTATATGAAATTACAGGATTCAAGAGAAGTGTTCCAAAGGGAATTATCCACATTGAAAGATCTTGACAGGTAAAGAAAGGAGACTATTAAATAGAATCTATTGGATTTAGAAATATGGAGCCATTGGGAATATAGTGAGAGAGGTTTCGGAAGAATGGTGGACTCATACTCCAGCGGAGTGTGTAGAGAAATGAGAATAGGGTATTAGAACAGTTAAGGACAATATTTTCAAGACCTATAGCCAAGGAGTAGGAGAGGGATGAGATCTGTAGTTAGAGGGGAAGCAGCTAAATGGGGCTTCTTCTTATTGGTTGTGGTTTAGTATTTGATAGACTTATAATTTCATAAGCATAGAACTTGAAAAGAGGGTTAAACTTGAGAAACAGGAAAGGAGAAATTATGAAGATATTTAGTAAGTTTCTACTTATCCTTTTAAATATCCTATTTTAGAGCATATAGAATCCACTCAACTGACATTAAAAAATGCTGAAAATTATAACACTTTTACTACATGATTTGAGTGCTGTTGTAACCATCTTGGACATAGAACCCTACAAAGTAAACTCTACAATATGAACCAAAAAGCCCTGATTCCTCAAGATGTTCTACAATTAAAGTTCTGTGATCAAATCTGTTTGGTGTATATGCATACAATAACAACTTGGAAATTTTCAACCAATATTAATACTCAAAGATTCTGAAAACCCAGTAGCAATAAAATGTGGCATTTTTAACTTAGCATTTCTCACCATTTCTAGCTACACTATATAGCCTTCCTTCCTCTGGATTTATTTTCATGATCTTTGGAAATATGACTCTAGGGTTCAGAATGAGTTCCACAAAGTTCTAAGACCACCTGGGATCCCTAATATTAATGATGAAGGTTTGAGTAATTTGTAGGGAAAATACATATTTTATTTTCTATACAAGGTAGTCCCAAAGTTACACAATCTTAAGAGAATGATGAAGGGTTGACGGCTGTAGCAAACCACCAATGTGCATGTAGACCTATGTAACAAACCAGCACATTCTGCACATGTATCCCAGAATTTAAAGTAAAACAAAAAATGAACAAATAAAAGAAATATTCTTTAAAAAAGAGAGAGACAGAGAGAGAATGAGCCATTCCAGGACCACTGTAATTCCCAAGCTTTTCCACATACCTCATAGGGAAATAAAACTTCTTTGGGATGCCACTCCAATTCACAGGGTGATATTTGAAAAATGTGGCAGAAAGGGTGATCAGAGAAGGCTTTATCGAGGAGGTGGTACTGGGAAGAGACGTGAGTGAAAAAGGAAGTAAACCAGAAGAAGGACATGGAGGGAACAACCCCTATGAGCTGAAATGGGGGCTTGGTGAATTCAAGGAGCAGCAAGTTATTCGGTGCATCTTGAGTCTTGGGGGCAGGGAGAGAAAGGGAGAAAGAGGGAAGGAAAGAGGGGGTCAAAACACGTAGAGCTTTGTGAGTCACAGTAAGGGGTAAGGGATTTGGGTTTTATTTTCAGTTTTGAGTTTGGTGAGAAATTACTGGAGTTTTTAAAATATGACGATAAAATAGTAGAAGTGTTCAATCAGTTAGGCTGCTATAAGGAAGATAACTTTTCATATTATCTATACATTCGGTGTTATTTTTTTAAAAAAAAATCACATTTGATGGGTAGGCTCAATCTCTTAAAAACATTAAAGAATTTTAAATTAAAAAAATTCGTTTACTTCTAAAAATTTTAAGACTTTTAATTCTTTACATTAGCTTTTCAATAAGCACAGAAAAACATCAAGAACTGAAATACACTATGTTCAATAAAGTGTTATTTGTAGTTAAAAAATAATAATAATAACTGTGTATTGCCAGAGATTCTTAACTCAGAACAGTTCCACCACCTTGAAGCTTTTAAAAAATATCTGCAGGGCCTGACATGCAAACATTCTGATTCATTTTGTTGGGGTGACAGTTTTGCTATCAGTATATTTAAGGGTACCCCATATGCTTATAATGTACAGCCTGGATTGAAAATCATCACTATGGGCTCCACCTATGCATGCACAAATTTAAAAAGTAAAAGATCTAGAGACACAAAAACCAACCAGATAGGATAATTTGCCTTTATGGGAGGAAGTAGGATTGAAGTGGTCAAGGAAGACTTTGTAACATTTAAGTATTTAAAGTAAAACTACATTCATGATACCTCTACAAATAAAGTATATTTAAATGATAAATGGAATATTTTAAAAGAAATGAAACAGTATATTTATTTGGTTTAGAAAGATACACTGACAAGGTGTATAATTTTTTCTCCTTAGGGATAAAACTGTGTAGTGGTTGTTTCATTGCATCATTCATTCTAAATAGCACTTTAATAGTGGAAGGAACAAATAGGATGGTGCTAGCAAAAGTGACCAGAGCATATTTCACTGGACTTGGAGTTCTCTTTCACATCCATTTAATAGAGAAAGGAGGTTTTAAAAATCTATCTTGTGTCGATGCTAGAAAATCAGGTGGAGCCTTGATTTGGCCATTTGTTGACAAAAAAAAAAGCCAAACTTTGTAAAATACTGGAAGAGATTTATTTTGAGCCAAATGTGAGGACCATGACCCACAGCACAGCCTCAGAAGGTCCTGAGAACATATGCCCAAGGTAGTTAAGTTTTAACTTGATTTTATACATTCTGTGGGGACAAAAGTTACAGGACGGTATCAATCAATACATGCAAGGTACAGAAAGGCAGGACAACTTGAAGCAGGACCTTCCAGTCATATATTTTCAACGTTTTGTTGAAATTCAAACATTTTCTGATGGCTAATTGGTTGAAAGAGTTAAATTATTGTCTAAAGGCCTAGAATGAATAGAAAGGAGTCTCTGGGTTAAGATAAGAGGCTGTGGAGACCAAGGTTCTTATTATGTAGATAAAGTCTCATATTGCACCTTTGGAGGCAATAGATGGCAAATGTTTTCTATTTACACTTTTAAAAAGTGCTAGACTCTCAGCTAATCTCACCAGGATCAGAAAAGGACTTGAAAAGGGAAGGGGATTCTTTACAGTGTAAATTTCCCCAACAAAGGACAGCTTTTCAGGGCCATTTCAATATGTCAAAAAATACATATTTGGGGGTAAAATAATTTATTTCAGGGCCTGCTCTATACTGGAGTCAGGTTGGAATTTGGTATCTTATTGCTATTGTCTGTTTTCATCAGTCCTAAGATGTTTCAATGTTAATGCTGGTGAATTGTGTCTGAATTGCAAAGGGAGGAGAGCATAATGAGGCATGTCTGACCCCACCCTTCCTATCACGGCCTGAACAAGTTTTTCAGGTTTACTTTGGAATTCCCTTGGCCAAGAGGGATTTCTAATGGTTGGGGGCTTAAAATTCTGTTGCTTGGGGAGCTTAGAATTCTGTTGCTTGGGGGGCTTAGAATCTTGTTTTTGGTTTACACATTGAATAGTTGGACCAGTGATCATCTGATCATTTTAGTTTTTAACAATAAAATCTGATAGTGAAGAAAGACGGAATAAGTTGTTTTTTTTTTTTGCCTTAACAGTGTCACTCTTTTAATAGTGACATACCCTTATTTTTTGTACAAAGAGCAAATTTTTGATAAAATAGTAGAAAAAACTGTAGTCAATTCAAAATAGTAATAAGCTGAATTATATCAGAAAAGCAGCAAGTTCTTATTGAACATACTTCATTGGTAGTGTCAGAGGCATTTGAAGCAGAGCAACTTCATCTTAAATAGGAGCTGAGGAAAATGAGGCTGAGACCCACTGGTCTGCATTCCCAGAGAGTTAAGACATTCTAAGTTACAGAGTGAGATGGGAGGTCAGCACAAGATACAGATAGTAACAACTCTGCTGATAAAACAGGCTGCAGTAAAGAAGCTGGCTCAAACTCTTAAAAAAAAAAGATTTACCATAAAAATGTTTTGATAATTAGTTTAAATAAATTGCAGACTATAGTATTTACTCAATAAACTTCTATTTCCTTCTTCCCTGGTAACCTCCAAATCTCATCCCAATAGGACTAAGACAATAATTCCTTGCTTAGCATAAAAAATTCTCACCTCTGCCCCACTGATTTGTTTCAAAGGCATGCAATCAACAGTACCTACAGGGATGTTCCAAAATATTATGTGGACCCAAATGTTCACCATTCTTTCTTTATATGATTATGAAGAGGTATCCGATGACAAAAAAAATTACATATTAATTTTTTGAAAAAATACAATTTTAGAATAATGAATTTATTTCCCATGTTTACTCTTTTTTTTTTTTTTTTTTGAGACACAGTCTGGTTCTGTCACCTAGGCTGGAGTGCAGTGGTGCAGTCTCTGCTCACTGCAACCTCTGCCTCCCAGGATCAAGCAATTCTCCCACCTTAGCCTCCCAAGTAGCTGAGACTACAGACATGCACTATCATCCCTGACTAATTTTTTTGTAGAGAAGAATTTTGCCATGTTGCCTAGGCTAGTCTCAAACTCCTGGATTTAAGTGACCCACCAGCCTCAGCCTCCCAAAGTGCTGGGATTACAGGTATGAGCCACCATGTCCAGCCTACTCTAATTTTTATTTTTATTTTTCTAGAAAAATTCATGGCAAATTATTAAAAAAAGAAAGTAACAGATTAGATCAGGTTAATTTTTCTTTTACCTTAGTATAATATGTAGACCTTCTACAAACTCAATATGAATACAGCAAAGTATTATTATCATTCTTGATATCATATTCAGAAGTCAGTGATAAATTCCAAAATATGCTAATGGCTTCCCATAATATTTTATAGTTTTTGCAAAGAAGAACTCTTCTGGACATCATTCATCCATGAGAAACTTTAGTTCTATTTACCTCAATATAGTTTGAAAAGATGTTTGGTGGCATTATTAGCTAAAGGAATAAGATTAAAATCATCCCATTAAAATATTCTGTTAGAAAAATAGAACATGTGATTCCAAATAATATATTCTTATTCTAACCAAAACACTGTTCTAGGAGGACCAACGACAACTTTATGCAATGGCAAGTTCCCTGGAAGATGGTGGCATGACACCTCAACTGGCTGAGGTCATAAAACGACTGTGGAGAGATCCGGGAATTCAGGCCTGCTTTGAAAGGGCATCTGAATATCAGCTCAATGACTCGGCAGCTTAGTAAGTGAATTCACTGTAAGGGGAAGTGGAGGTGAAACATTTAAAATTAAGAATTACAATTCCGCATATTTTGCATTTGTAAATGCAAATGAGGAAAGTAAATGGTGTTACATTTTATTATAGTAAAATAAAAAGGAATTGGAGAGAAATAAAAATGAACAAGGTGACATAATGAGATGTAAAAATATATAACCAGGGGAGCATTTTAAATAACTAAGTTTGAAACTCTGCCTGAGAAGTTACATATGTTACAAATATCTTCTCTTGATTAAAAAGAATTCGCCATTATGCATAGCAATCCACACTAACATAGACTGGTGACATGTACACTGCGGTTTTGGGCTATTCACTTCATCTCTATTCATATTAGTGAAATCATTTTCTAGATTAATTTTATTAATGACACATGCCTTGGCTCATTGGGTTGATGACCATGATACAAAATTCTAGGAGAAATTAATGAATTAATTTCTAAAACACTTGTATATCAGGGGATTCATTTGGAGTCTGAAAAAATTTTATAAATTTCACTGTTTATATCATCCATTTAGCACTAATTAACCATAAGGAAATTAGGAGCTTGTGACACTATAACTTCGTTGTCAAAGTGATATAAAATTTTCTTTTAGTGAGAGGCACAGAGGCTCATGCCCGTAATCCCAGCACTTTGGGAGGCCAGGGCAGGCAGATTGCTTGAGCTCAAGAATTTGAGACCAGCTTGGGCAACATGGCAAAGCCAAGTTGCTACAAAAAAAATACAAAAATTAACCAGGTATGGTGTCACGTGCCTGTAGTCCCAGCTACTTGAGAAGCTGAGATGGAGAATTGCTTGAGCCCAGGAGGTCAAGGCTGCAGTGAGCAGAGATTGCACCACGACACTCCAGCTGGGGCAACAGAGCAAGACCCTGTCACCAAAAAAAATAAAAATAAAAACAATTCTTCTAGCAAGTGGTTCCTAACATAGCCTGCCACTATATGCCTGCAAGATGTGTGCATATGTAAATACAATCGAATTACTTATTTTCTATTTCTGTTCATACGTATGTGTGAAAAAGTATAAATATAGTTCTTTTGATGAATCATCCCCCCAACAGAACCTAACATTATTTAATTAAACAAAAACAAAACAGTAACATAAAAGTGAAGCAAATAGAAAAGATCAGTTAAGGACAGAACAATGAAGCTTGCATGACCCTTCAGATTTTTAATCACTGATGGACAAAATGATTATGGAGAGAAAATAAGCTATATAAATTCTAGGGAAAAAACCTTCTGTAATTATTCATTCATCTTTATTTAGACCTCAATTTCAAAGGGCACATTGCTTTTGGAGGAAAGAGTTGCTCCTAGCTTTCTGATGAAGGAGAGAATGAATCTTGTTTCATGATTATATTAACTTGAATAACTTTTCATAAGTATCTCCGCACCTACCACATTTTAATAGTAAAAGGGATCTCTGCAGTGCAGTAAAACATTGCTTTTCTGTACTATTCATTGGTAAGGGTAGTCACAATGAGTAAGAAGCTGAATTGTAGAATATTCCCATAAAATCTTGCTTAGTAAAGCTCTGGGGAGAGAGCCAGAGAGAAAGATAGATTAAAGTGGGTGTTCATTAATATATTTAGTCTTGTACAAACCACATAGTTAAAATGGGCAAATTAGTGACAGTTTATTATACTTTCTAGTCTTTAATTTTAGCTTTTCCCTTAATTTAAATAAAGTATGTTTCACATTGGGAGTAGCTACTCCCTTATAGATTCATTGTAAAATTTTAAATCTGTTCTTCAAGTTAAAAACAATTAAACAATACCAGTTTGCATTTATTCTGGAAATGTTGCCCATATTGTAATAGTTTTTGACTACCTAGATTATTGCAGGTGCAATATGACAACAGAAAAGCTGATTTTCCCTATGTTCAGAGAAATTTCATACATAAACCTAAATAAGTAAATAATTAAATAAATAAAATGTTATTTTTTTTTTTCCTGCTCTTAGGTGTCCTTAAAAGGAAAGCTTGCTGAGAAGGTAGTTGAATGGCCATTGCTTTCTTCCAGAAATTAAGAGCAGAATTTTTTTTTCAAACATTGAATTACATTGTAAAACAAAATATAAAGTGAGATTGGTGCTACAATGTGTGTCTATTTCATATACATTATATTGAGCAAGGTCTCTAACGCTTTTTTATTTTTTATTTTTTTGGTGACAGTAAGATATTTCTTGTTTTCTCAAATCTAGAGAGCCTTCAAGTTAAGACTAACAAAAAAGTGAATATAATCAGAATAAGAGGAAAAAATATCGTAGTTGGCAACATAACAACCTCATCAGTTCTAGCAAATTGAAAGAAGAGGGGTATGGCAGGAACAATCAGGAAACATTTTAGTTGGCTGTTAACTAATTGCAGCCATCTAGTGTGCCTTTTAAATTCCACATGCTTTAAGAATTACCATAGACTTCACCAGGAAAAATACTAGTTTAAATGATTGGAAAAGAACTTAGTACTTTTAAATGATTAGAGTCATATATATTAAGGGTCTCTATTTGGTCTAAGCTTTAGCTCATAGGCTTTAACACCCACTTCTTTGTTTATTTAAACAAGCATTTTAAATGCAAATTTGTCAGTTTGCTAATGCTTCTGCTTTGCTTGAAATCATTTATACATGCAAATAAATATGTCCTTACCAAGATTTTCATTTAGCTATCATGAAATGAATTTAATCTTTATTTTGGTAGATATGCTTTTGGTTTTTTTGTTTTCTTTTTACTCTTGCATGAACTAACCAACAATATACCTACCACATATGTAGGCTTAGTTAATACACATTTTGCAAAGGGATTTGCATGCCAAAATAGAAAATAAATACATTAGCAAATTCTGACAGTACTTCCTCCAATACATTTACATCTTGATGTGTCATTCTTTTTTTAAAAAGAAAACTTAAGCTTTTTTAGACTAAAACAATAGTGATACACTTACATATTATATATGTTATGTGTTTCTTGAAGTGTGATTTTACTCTTGGCTGAAATCTATTTGGGACACTTGTCTACCCTTAATTTGTTTCAGCTTGAAAGGAAAAAGATCCTCCAAAAATCAATTACCTATATTAACGATGAATTTTTTTAAATAATAGTTTTGTTTTTTAAAATCTTCATGCTAGGTGCTAAGGTATAACAGCTTCTCAACTTAATCATTGAACAAATAATTTTTAACACTGACAAACATTCGGCTGGATTCTACCTCACAAATTCTGCCTCGATGGAAGCACTCCAGTCTTATCTTTCTAAAACGTGATTCAGTGTGATGGTGAAATTCATCATAAAAGCATTTCCATGCTATTACTATTTATATTTAAAATTTTTACAAGAAATAGTGATATTGGTAAGCCACTAAAGCCTTAGTATCATAAGTCTAGACCAGTGGTTTTCAAATTATTTTTATAGCAATAAAACACTTTGTTTTAGCATAAAGACATCTGGTTTCAAGGATTAGGAAGCTGAGAGCAGGTGTTTTTTCCTCTAATTTAGCAGACTAATGAACAGTTATAGCATACACAGTTTAATTAGACTTATTCCTGTTCATCACCACACCTACATCCTGTGAGGAGAAAAAAACACAATATTCAGCCTGACAATACTAGGAATTTTTAATATCGCTTTCTGGAAGGGGTAAAGATACAGCCACGCACTGATGGAAGACGAGGTGGGCGTGGGGCCAGGGGGTGAGTTCGGCCTTCTCTCCCCAGGAGGGCCAGGTCAGGGTGGGTCTGAAATTCATGAGTCACTTCCAGCATAGACCAGGAAGAGAGACAAACTGTGCTCCTCTTACTGTGCTAAGTAGATGTTGCAACAGCATTTAATGGAAATGGCTGAGTCCTGATGAGGCAAATGCATGCAAAAATGACAAGCAACCTTCAAGTAAGGACATTAAAACCAATCACTCTCATAAAATCCAAATGCCTAAATTCAAACTATAGAATTTTGAGGATAATCTAGCAACTAGCACTATAAGGCAGCTTTTAGTTTTGCAATGATCAAGGCCCTACAAAGAAATTTTATTTCATACTCCTATCCATATACAGGCAAATTTATCACATAAACCTCATAAAATACAGTTTAAGGCAGTGTTGATTTAGGTGCCTTTAGGGGAGGACGCTGGGGGTTCAGCTGTGTGTCACATTCAGCACTCTGCAGTTCGGCAGCATTCTAGCTACCCAACTTTTAATTCTGATGAGCAGAGTTTGGAAAGCACCAGTCCAGAATTTATCATTTTTAATAAACGCTCCACTAAAAATTCATTTGTACTAAATCCTGGTCTCTTCAAATGCGAAGTTTACACACACACACACACACACACACACACACACACACACACACATATATATAAAATATACACAGATAATTTTGTTTTGTCTTTGTTAGCTACCTTAATGATTTGGATAGAATAACAGCATCTGGGTATGTGCCAAATGAACAAGATGTTCTTCATTCTCGAGTGAAAACAACTGGAATCATTGAAACTCAATTCTCCTTTAAAGACTTGCACTTCAGGTATGATCAAATGTCTTTTCTAACTGTGGACCGAAGTATGCATCAGGCTTACTATTTCCTCATGGAGAAAAGCTCTACCCCAAGGTTCAGTAATCCTTGGATGTACTCACTAGTTCTTGCTTACCTTCAGAACCACTGTCCTTTACCGCCCTCCTATAGCCTCTCACCCCACCTCTCATCCCAAGCTCATCCTTCCTTCCAGGCTAAAATGCTTCTGGCTTGAGCAGGTGGGTAGATTTTACTTTCTTCATGTTTAAATCTGGCACTGTACTTTGCGGGAAAAAAAAAAAGCAGAAAATATATTTAAATAATATACAAGAAATGGGTGCCAGGAATCCTATTTCCTTTGCCTTTCTATTTTCCTATTTGCTTGAAATATTCCTGTTACATCTGTTTTCCTAATTTAAAAAAATGCAAATTACTAAGAAGAGAATTATTTGAATATGATACTATTTACTGCAATAACAAAGCATATTTTATAGCCATGTTTTGAGTATGAAAACAAATCATTATTTTCATTGCTGTTACATTATCGAGAGCTTCCTAGAAATTCTACTGCAAAATCACTCATTGACTGTACCAAAAAAATGGAAACCCATACTATAATGTTATAAAATATCAATTAATAATTAAATAACCTTTTGTATGGATTGTGGACAATATGAATATTAAACATTAATAGCAGGTTCTAGCTGTGTTGTTTAGTAATGAAAAAATCAGTAAAAATATAACTAATAAGATTATTCATACATCCAATAATGAGGATAATCTTAAAGAATAAAAAACTGGAGATAAAGTGGCATGAATTATTCATATCCACTTGTGAGAAAAAAGTAAGAAAATGGTAATTAATTGGCCAGGCACAGTGGCTCATGCCTGTAAACCCAGCACTTTGGGAGGCTGAGGTGGACCAATCACAAGGTCAAGAGATGGAGACCATCCTGGCCAACACGGTGAAACCCCGCCTCTACGAAAAAATACAAAAATTAGCCGGGCGAGGTGGCGCGCGCCTGTAATCCCAGCTACTAGGGAGGCTGAGGCAGGAGAATTGCTTGAACCCAGGAGGCGGAGGTTGCAGTGAGCTGAGATTGTGCCACTGCACTCCAGCCTGGTGCTTGGCGACAGAGCAAGACTGTCTCAAAAAAAAAAAAAAGAAAATAGTAATTAACATCATAAATTTATTTTAGTGAGATAAAAGCCTCAAACTTTTGAAAGTATGTGTTATATATAATATCTAAGTAGAAGTATATTTTCAACTAATATGGAAAAAAAAACTCTTCAAAATTCACACCTAAATTTTAGGCCCACAAATAGTTAATTTTCTGAAAGATGAGCCAAAGATTAAACCAGGGTAAAGGGACTGTACAGATTGGGATCAACATCCTCTCTTGGCAAATGTAGGAGAAGTTTGTCGTCAGTCCTGGTTTCACTATTGTATGGTTCTTTTTGGCAACTACTTTCTTCAGACTCTTCATCTTTGATCCAGTTTCTGGGTTTTCCTTTGGGACTCTGAGTCCAGTTGTTTCTCCCCCTCTGCCCCTCCCACCCCAGTGAAAGCATTTTTGACACGGTCCCTTTTCTGTCTGACTCTCCTTTCCTTTCTCCAAATGTCTCACTGAAACAGACTGGAACTGAATGTGGGCCTTGAGGCTGCCCAGACCAAAGTTCCAATTCCAGGCTATCTAATAATTAGCAGTAGGAGTTAAGAAACAGGGGTAACTTTTTCTTTACTTGCCTAATAAGTTTGTTGTAAAGATTAGATGAAATAAAGTCCTAAGCAGAGAGTTTTAATTTGATGTAGCTTACCTTACATAAGCCAGTAGAACTCTCTGGGTCCTAGATTGTCTGGACCAAAAGCCAGTTTTGACAATTAATGTTACCTGTTGAATATCTAAAAGCTCAAGACCCCAGTCACTCCCTGCAACACCAAGCAATTTGGTATTGTCTCAAAAATTATGACTCTCAAAAATTATTCTGTTTATATATCAGTTCTTTAACATTTCAAGCGTTCGCATTTGCTAGTCTCTTTGCCTAAAGTGCTCTGCCCCTGAATCTGCAAGAAACTTCTCCTTCTTATCACTAAGTTCTCATACCAAATGTGTCTCCTCATGGAGGCGTAACCATCTTATCTATGTACCATCCAGGCTTATCCCCGTCACATACACCCTGCAGCATGCGGGTAAATGTTTAACAGCAGGCTTTCTGGGGCAGTAAGGCAATGGAGGGCTGGCTGATTTGTAGCCCTAGATGATTTTTCTGGTGCAAATAACCCCACCACGGCCAGTTTCTGTCAACCAAGGTAACATCACTAAATGCAGAGTTGAGGAGAAATGCAAATAAATAGCCCTCATTAGCCAAGCCTGGGTGATCCATCTCCACTGCAATATTGATACATCACACTGCTTAATTACTAATATATGAGATTGCCTTGCTTCTTTATTAGTATGCTCTTTTTGTTTCTGTTTCTATCTCATATGCCCCTGAGCTCCTGGAGACCAGGGGCCATGTCTGTCTATAGCTCCACCTCAGTGCTTATCATAGTGGCTAGCACAGAGTAAGAATGCAGGTAATTTCTGTTGAATGAGTAAATGCACTCTGCCAAGCACTCTACGTACACAGTCTTTACACTTGCACAGAAGCATCATGAGCTGAGTATTGCTATCTATACTCAGGATAAGCAATCTTGGTTATCCTGAATCTAACTGGATAGCTTCAAAAACTGGCTGCTAAACTGAGATGAAATATTTCCCCCAAGGTCTTTCACAGACATGCTAGAGATGGAATTAAAATGCATATCTTTCTGTCTTCAAAGACCACACTCCTTACACTGTATGGCACTAATGGGTTGTTAGATAAATTGGAATGAAAACCATTTTTTTTTCTGCAGTGTGTTTTTTTTTTTTTTTTTCATGTTATTGGTCAATTATAATTCCTTTCAGAGAGAAGGAGGGAGGATAAAAGACAGCCTTTTGGGGAAATATCTTTAAGTAGGAGGATCCTGTGGTCCTTTATAAGTCAGTACTTTTAAAACCAGGGTACAAGACCACTGCCAATAAACACACAAACCCTCAGAAAATCATGGTCATTTTATGAAACATCTATTTCACTCTGAACCAGGTAGTATAAACAATCATAAATTTTTGAAACTCAAATTATGAGTATGTGATAGTTAATACTATCAACTTAATTGGGCTGAAGGATACAAAGTACTGATCCTGGGTGTGTCTGTGAGGACATTACCAAAGGAGATTAACATTTGAGTCAGTGGGCTGAGAAAGGCAGACCCACCCTTAATCTGGGTGAGTGTGATCTAATCAGCTGCCAGCACAGCTAGAATATAAGCAAGCAGCAAAGAGAAACTGGCCTAGCCTCCCATCCTACATCTTTCTCCTGCCTTGGCGCTCCTCAGCTGGCACTTCCACCACCTTAGCTGCCCTCCCAGAGATTGAAAGATGTAGGCTGGGAGGCTAGGCCAGTTTCTCATTTTACATTTTTCTGCTTGCTTATATTCTAGCTGTGCTGGCAGCTGATTAGATTGTGCCCACCCAGACTCAGGGTAGGGCTGCCTTTCTCAGCCCACTGACTCCAATGTTAATCTCCTTTGGGGACACCCTCACAGATACACCCAGGATCAATACTTTGTATCCTTCAATCCAATCGAGTTGACACTCAGTATCAACCATCACAGATTAGAATATAACATTTGCACTAATTTTTAAAATAAAATATTAATTTTCAAATATATTTTTCTTACACTATACTCCAGATTAGGCCTCCAGATCCCCTTTAGTACATAGGCATTTTCCTCTTTCCCTTTGTAGTTTTGTGGTTGATTGTGTGAAGCACTATCTTAAGTCATATAGGAAGGTGATCTATCCTGCTTTCACATGTTGTTGATCCTTATGAAGCAATGAGGAAGGTTTCACTAATTCCCTATTACAGTATCAATGCTAAAATGTAAGGTGTTTGTGAATTGGATTGTGAAGCCCAGCTAGAAATTATTTTGATATAACGTTCTCTTAGCCTGGCACCGTGGCTCACACCTGTAATCCCAGCAGTTTGAGAGGCCAAGGAGGGTGGATCACTTGAAGTCAGGAGTTCAGACCAGCCTGGTCAACATGGGGAAACCCCATCTCTACTAAAAATACAAAAATTAGCCAGGCGTGGTGGCGTGCCCCAGTAATCCCAGTTACACAGGAGGCCGAGGCAGAAGAGTCACTTGAACCCAAAAGGCAGAGGTTGTGGTGAGCCAAGTTCGCGCCACTGCACCCCAGCCTGGGTGACAGAGTAAGACTCTGTTTTGAAAAAACAAAAAAGAAAAGAACATTCTCTTTACTGTGTAACTACCACCTCCTTGCTGTATACTAACACAGGTTTCAAGCTTTTTTGTTTTCTTAAGAGCCTTTGCTTTTCCTCGGACTCAAGACAATGTTATTAAAGGCTTTTTCAATGAGGAAGAGGATGGAAGACATGGTACCTCCTTACTCCAATGCAAGGAATTTTTCTAAAAACAAGTCTATTTAGACAATAAAATTCGGAAAATATTTAAATTTTGTTAAAAAATAGTTTAAAATATTTTTTTCTTGAGGAGCAATTTAAAATCATTTAAATGCAGTTTTAAATTTTCCTCTGTCCTTTTGCAGTTCTGTGGTTGATTTTGTGAAGCACTATCTTTAGTCTTATAGGAGGGTGATCAATTAAGATATATTAATCCTTTAATAATCTCTCACTGTTAAATAGCTTTTCTTTCATGTGCTAAATAGGATAGGCCAAAAGTGCACAGGGTTTTGGAGTATACAATTCTGTAGTATTTCAAAATAGGAAGTATAAAAATAATGTACCTTCCAACTTTATTTCAGCAAGTGCCCAGGTATTAAAATATATTACATTAGCATTGATTTGTATTCACATCGCATAAGTCATCCTATGACTATTTAAAACCAAGGGCTCAATTTACATATTAAATTAGAGAACTCTAGAATTTTAAATAAGAACACCAAAAATTATTTCTGTATCATTATTGTGTATCATGTAATTCAATGGAAATTACTGTAGAGTTCTTATCAAACCAGACCTGCAACTGTCAAACTGATAAAATAAATTATCTTTATAGAGACTAAAGTACTATGTAAGTGAAAAAAGTGCAGTGCAAATGTGAGCCCTTCTATTGTTACAGAATAATTCCTCAGAACAAATAACTTAGAAATAGATGTACAGGGATTTAGCAAACAAATATAGAGAAAAAAATCTTCCTCCCTAATTTTTTCATGATGGCAAACAGAATTGAAAGGACTTAAAACTATATGGGAGCTAAGGAAGAAAGGTTAGTAACTATTACAACACAGAGCTTTAGAGTTCATAAATGACCGTAACTGTTTATAGAATGTTTGAGCAGATCTATGATATAAAAGAAACTATAGTTTTCCTGAGATATGACGTTGAATTATATACACTGTGGTCATTTATGTGGCATATGCATCAGCTCAGACTAGGAATGACTCTGGTTGTCCAACCAGCAGCTACATCTCAATTTAGCTTTGCTAGTCTCTCTATAAGATCTCATAGAACAGTAACTCAAGTATTCTATACACTTGTTTCAGGCATGTTCATGATTAGTATTACCAAAATAATAAGTTATAAAATACAATGTCTAATTGATTCTAGTGACAGAATTTATTTTAATGGCTTTATGAATTGCATTATTAAATAATCAGAGGACAATAATCTAGTGGGCAATTGAAGTTTCAAATGCACACATTCAGTAGAAGGTATATAATGGTATTATGATTCCAATGATTTGGAGACCCTGGCTTCTTTATAGTTATAAATCCTTTTGATTCTCCTTTTTAATCCTGAGGATTTAAGAGATTTAGTAAGATGTCTGTGCATATCCTTCCTGTCTGCAAGTATCTACCCTTCTCTATCTTTAGGACCAGACACAAGGGAACGATTGGTCAGACCATTTTCTATGGCTGTGTAGTAAAGACACAGAACCACCTGGTCTCCTATGTAGCCATCATGAGAAATTATAACAACTGTGATAGATGCTAACATGTTGAATAAATTCTATTCAATAGAATATTTTTAAATTCCTACTCAGATTGGATTTTATTTTTGTGTAATCAAATACATAGTAAAGACTGTCAGAAACTGAGTTTTCAGAGATAAGTACAGGCTTATAGGATAAGCAAAGACATCTAACAAATAAATTAGCTGCAGCAGCATTGTTGATTTTTAGCTACCCTAGATTATATAATAATTTAACAAGAATTATAAGGGGAATATTATTTTATAATAATCTATTCTGATATGATGTGTGAATAATCTCATGTGATCCAATATTAGCCAACTGTTTAACATAAACCATAAAGCTCAAAACTTTGCCAACTACTTACTAGAACTATAAAACTCAACAGTTTACTTTACGCAATTGTTTAATATAAAGCCATAAAACTCTGGTGGTTTGCCCTATATTAATGCCTTGGACAATTTAACTAATAGTCAGTGTTCAGCTGTCACTTAAAAGCCTGGCCTAAGACTAGGCACCAGGCTCAGGCCAGTAATCTCTGTACTTTGGGACTCTGAGGCGGGTGGAACGTGAGGTCAGGAGTTCAAGACCAGTTGGCCAAGATGGTAAAATCCTGTCTCTACTAAAAATACAAAAATTAGCAGGGCGTGGTGGGGGTGCCTGAAATCCCAGCTACTCGGGAGGCTGTGGCAGGAGGCTAGCTTGAACCCGGGAGGCGGAGATTGCAGTGAGCCAAGATCATGCCACAGAGGATGACCCCATCTCAAAAAAAAAAAAAAAAAAAAAAAAAAAAAAAAAAAAAAAAAAAAAAAAAAAAAAAAAAAAAAAAAAAAAAAAAAAAAAAAAAAAAAAAAAAAAAAAGACTGGCCTGTCCATTTTTAGTTACATCATAAATTTTAGTTATTTAAATTATTTTAACTTTAAGAATTTCAACAAATGTCAGACTTAACAACAAAATACATATTATCCCTCCTTAAAAACACTAAATTAAAAAAACTAAAAAACCCACACAAAATCCCAAATGAGGCCTATAAGTTCCATGTAACATCATTAAGGCTCCAGTTACTTTAACTCTTTGGGGAATTAAGAATATTCAAGCATGTCCATATCCCTCATTAATAATCTATTATATTTGACCAATCCAAAACTCCAGGCAGCAAATATACATGTTTTCACTGATTTTAATTTTGTCTCTCACAGAATGGTCACAATAAAGCTATTTGTTTTGTTTTGATTTTTATGTATATGGGAGAATATTTCTTCAGCCCAAAATAAAAGCAATTACTTCACTTTGGGGATCTCCAAATTGTTTTCATAGGTAGTAATACTTTACAACTCCATAAAATAAGGACTAAATTAAAATTTAGGGGAAAAGCTAAAACCAAAAGGAGATGCATGAAAAATAAATGACTACCATATTAGCAAAACAAATGTAACTTATTCTTAGAGCTAAAATAGTTTCCAAGATAATCAATACAGAAACAAAACTCTGACTATTGGTTTGATTTGCTAATGAGCATTTCAGTTCAAAAATAGCAGATGGCATTAGAGAAATGGTCAATGCTCCCTGGACCTATGGCTCCTACGTCAATCTGCACATACACACACAAATATTGTTTATCAAATGAGTCATAAAATGAGAAGATTATAAGCATTCAACCTAAGATAAACTTCTAGAATCCATTTTATTGATATAAACAATGCTAAGACTGAGCAATCTTTGTCCTCTCTTCCTTGGGAGAAAGCTAAACCAATTAAAGCATATTTATTAGAAGCTGCATGATATGCTGAAAGAGCACGGGGCTATGGGTCATATTACATAAGTTCTATCATTTACTAACTGTGAGTTTAGGAGCAAACCACCTCAGCTTCTCAAAGGCCAGTTTCTTCACTTTGGTAAAGAAATAGGTAAATACTATTTTCCCTTCAAAGAATTGTTACGAGGAACAAATAAAACCATGGATTAGAATTCATTTTTCAGGGAGAGCACGCAATTCCAATATGACTTTTATTAAACTGTAAAGTATTACTCCCACAATTGTCACTTATCACAGTTGTACGTATTTATCAGAAGAGGAGACTAGCTACCTCTTACAGCTGTTAACATATTGTTAGCAGGCTGCAAAGAAGCTGAATCATCAGAGAAAGTTAAGGCATAGCCGGTGAGTTTGCTGTTACTCTGATTTTCATCTCAGAGATTCTTGAGATGTTTCAGATTTGGGAAGAACCCATTTGAGAACATCAGGTTGTAGAAAATAAATATGTAGGAAGTATATGAAGTTCCTTTTTTCCCCTCTTCCTGGGGAGTTTATGTCCCCCATAGAACCCACAAGTTAGAGTTCCCATATCTTAATAATTCCTATTATTTTATTATTAACCCCACACACACCAAAAAAAAAAAAAAAAAGAAACTATTAACATGACAGAAATAAGATGGTTTTCTCTGAGGTAAAATAATTGGGAGAGAGATCCAAGATGGCCACGTAGCAGCAGCTCAGGATTGTAGCTCCCAGTGAAAGCGCAGAGAGTGAGTGGACGCCGCAATTGCAGACGAATTTTTGATGCCCACAGACTGGGAGATTCCTGGCGAAGGAGCCACACGGGTCACCAGCGCGACTCTTTTGCCCAGTGCGGCTGTTTTGCTGGCGCCCCAGTGCGGCGCTTCCCAGTGCAGAGTATATGGGACTGGGTGCCCTTTCAGTCGGGCTCCGCTGGTCCCATCCCCACAAGGAGAACAGCAATTGGAAGCGCTGAGGACTGAGAGTTTCACAGCAAGCACAGCTGAACCCGGGGAGGCCCAGCTCTGTGGGGAAGGGGCGTCCGCCGAAGGAAAACTAAGAAACAGAAAAAACTTCATAACCAACAAGCCGGACGTCCACTCAGAGACCCAATCTGGAAGTCGGCAATTACAAAGACGACAGGTGGATAAATCCACAAAAATCGGAAGAAATCAGTGCAAAAAGGCTGAGAACACCCGAAATCAGAATGCCTCTCCTCCTGCCAGGGATCGCAGCTCCTCATCAGCAAGAGAACAAGGCCTGACGGAGGAAGAGTGTGATGAACTCACAGAATCAGGCTTCAGAAGGTGGATAATAAGAAACTTCTGTGAGCTAAAAGAACATGTTCTAACCCAATGCAAAGAAACTAAGAACCTTGAAAGAAGATTTAACGAAATGCTAACGAGAAAGGACAACTTAGAGAAGAATATAAGTGAATTGATGGAGCTGAAAAACACAACACGAGAACTTCGCAAAGCATGCACAAGTTTCAACAGCCGAATTGACCAAGCAGAAGAAAGGATATCAGAGGGCGAAGATCAACTCAATGAAATAAAACGAGAAGGCAAGATGACAGAAAAAAAGAGTAAAAAGGAATGAACGAAGTCTCCAAGAAATATGGGACTATGTGAAAAGACCTAATCTACGTTTGATAGGTGTACCTGAATGTGACGAAGAGAATGAATCCAAGCTGGAAAATACTCTTCAGGATATTATCCAGGGAAACTTCCCCAACCTAGCAAGGCAGGCCAATATTCAAGTCCAGGAAATACAGAGAACACCACAAAGATATTCCTCAAGA
>PVKP010030177.1:0-28200 GCA_004027715.1 Plecturocebus donacophilus
TCCCGGGAGCTCCATGGCACTTTGACGGTGAATGTCTCTCCTGGTCTAAATCACCTTTTTGACTCTTGCTCAGGAGGACATGTGTCTCCCCCTCTTCTGGGGGATGCGTGTTTCCCCTGGCTTATCACAGTGGCTCATCTCATCCACATCGGCCTCTTTTTGAAGCCAAGCTGAGATGATTCAGTTGCATTCAAGTTACCGCTCATTTTTTTCTAGTCTTCCGCCAGTCTGTTTTGAGCCCAGTCTCTCACTTTTCTTTTGCAAGCTACTTCCTTATGTGCTAAATTTTTCGTCCCTTTGTTCCCTCAGAAGGGGTGTGGAATAACCCAGCCCCAGCCATGACCTCCAGCTCCAGACCACGTGGGCAGATATCCCCCATATGGGGCCATCGGGGCCTCCTCATTGCCCTGGGAGAGCATCTTCTTCCCCCTGATTGTGGCACTTGTGTCTCTGTTTCACCATCCCCCTAGTCATCAGTAAACCTGTGTCCTGAGATGGACCCTTCTGCCCCTAGGCTTGCTATTTGCATATCCACTCCTTTCCCTCAGAAGGAAGAACAGTCATCCAAACTTGACGCCTCCGAGCCCTTCCCACTGCTTCAGAGGAGGGTGTCTTGGAAGCTCTACCACACCCCGAGACACTGCGGCTTTTCGGTTTGGTCTTGCCATCTCTCCAGGAAGTGTTCTCCCTTTCTTACCACCTAACACATGCTTCAGCGCCCCAGATGTGTCTTCTTTCCTCCTCCTGATCAAGGCGGTGTGGCAGCCTCACTTCCCTCCAGGCTCGATGCCTGGGTTGTCTTTGGTGGCTGTAAATTTAAAGAACATGCTATTTAAAAGTGCACATCATGAGTGTGCTCATGTAAATTTTCACTAATTGTGACACCTAGGAATGAGCCCTCAGATCAAGAAATAGAACATTTCCAGCACCAAAGAGGTCCCTTTCCCATCTCCTCCAAGTGACAACCCCTTCCCACCTCCTTCAAGTACCCGCATACTGACTTCCAAAACAATAGGTTCATCTTGCCTGGTTTTAAACTTCATATAAATGGAACTGTACAGTTTGTGCTCTTTTCACAAAGCCTGGCTTCTTTGGATCCACATTAGGTTTGTGAGATTCATCTGTGTTGGATGTCACAGTAGTTCACATTTCCATGGAGTATTCTGTTTGATGATACCGTGATTTATTTATCTCTTCTAGTATTGGTAGGCCTGGGGGTTAATTTCAGTTTGGCACTATTATGGATAATGCTTTCTTACGTGCCTTTTGGTGAACATACAGACACATTTCTGTTATGTATATGCCTAGGAATTGCTGGATTGGCAAGCAGACATACCACGGGCTTTGGGGGATACTGTCCAAGTGCTTGTGCTAGCTTCCACTCCCATCAGCAGTGTAGGAGAGTTCCAGTTGCTCCACGCCCTCACCAACACTTGGTATCTTCAGTCTTTGATTTTAGCCATTCTGAAAGGAGTACAGTAGTATCACCTTGTGGTTTTAATATGCATTTCCATAAAGACTAATGAAGTTGAACAACTTTTCATAGTAGCCTTTTGGATGTCCTCTTTTGTGACAAGTCTGTTGAAGTCTCATGTTCCCATTGAGTTTTTGATGTTTTTCTTACTGATTTGCAGAAGTCCTCTGTGTGTTCTGAATCTGAGTCTTTCTCAACTGCATGTACCGTCCTTACCTTCTGCCCTTCTATGGCTTGCCTCATCACTCCCTTAATGATGTCCTTTGGTGAAAACATGTTATTTTTAATGTAGTCCAGGTAGTCCATTTTTCTTTACAGTTAGCATTATCTTTGTTTTGTTTTGTGATGCTTTTTTGAGGAATTAGGAGCTCATGGAAACATACCATCGAAGCTGCCTGTTTCTGAGTGATGTTTGCTCAGCATTCCCAGTAAGGTGAATGCTGAGCATGATCCAGCTGGAACCCAGAGGTGTTTTTTCTTAGTTCCTGACAGGGTTTTGGAAACCATCTAGTCCAGCCTGTTTGTGCTTTGTAAAAGCAAAGATTCCAAGCCATCCTTCCAGCCCTTCCAACCTGCCAGAATCCAAGGGGCTTCTGGGGCAGCCAGGCCAGCAGTGGTCTGCAGCCTGGAGCTGGGATCCACTAATCTTACTATATTGGGCATTACCATTTGAGTGGCATATGGTAGGAACCCAGGTCAACGATACCAAAATGAGCAAAGGGACTTGGCTGGCCTAGGTATCCAGACTAAGACCAGGGTCACCAAGTTCTCTCCAGCCCTTTTTGAGGTCAGCCTTGCTGTCTTGGTCTCTTCCAAGTGGCAGAGACATGGCCACCACATCACCTGAGCATTGCATCCCAGCAGGTCATGATCCAAAGGGAAGCTCTGATTGGCCCAGACAGCGCCAGTGGCAGGGAGGTGGGGCTGAGGGGTGCTGTGAGTGACAGCCCTAATGAAACCCCACGTGGAATAGGGGAGCAACAGCACACCTAGGGAAAAGGGGCTACTCTTCCCACGAGATGCTGAGTCATGAGGACCATGGGCTGGCCACGAGGCTGCCTTCCTGAGCACAGTTTCCTTAAAACAGAAATGCAGACGGGGATCTTCGCTATCTCCTCCTAATCCTGTGAGGACCAAGTGACATTGCATATGAAAAGTGCTTAGGAGACAGCCTGGCATCTAGTAGCTGCGCACTCGGTACCAGAAGCAAGTAGTCGGTAACTGAGGAGTGGAAGAAGCCTGGGGGCAGGCGGTGGCTGGTCACAGAGCTGGGCCTGGCCTGGCTGCTCCCTCGGGCTCAACCCTTGGAACTCGGATGTTCTGGGATTGACTCACTTTCTCCTGTTTCTAGAGAAGGGTAAGAGAGAAAGTCTTAAGTCATTCAGATGAGTACTCAAGGCCGAGCACAGTGGTTCATGCCGGTAATCCCAACATTTTTGGGAGGCAAATCACTTGAGCCCAGGAGTTCAAGATCAGCCTGGGCAACATGGCGACACCCTTATTGCCCTACAAAAAAGAAAGAAATTTAATTAACTGAGTATGATGGCATGCGCCTGTGGTCGCAGCTACTCAGGAGGCTAAGGCGAGAGAGTGGCTTGAGCAGAGGTTGCAGTGAGCCAACATGGTGCCACTGCACTCCAGCCTGGCTGGCAGAGTGAGACCCTGTCTCAAAGAAAAAAAAAAATGAAAATGACAAAAATGAATGCTCAAACCCCAGCATTCCCCCTTCTTCTGTCCCCCAGCCCACCCAGCAGCCAGCCCTTGTCCAGTGCTGCACAGTCAGGACTCTGGACGGCACTCGACAGAAAGCCAGTTCCCATCCTTATAGAAAAAAAAAACAAAGGTGTAATCTATTCAGTGTGCCAGTCTGTATGCAGAAAATAAATTCTGTACTTTGTTTAAAAATGAAAAATAAAGGTAATATGCAGGCAGAGGCAAGGATGGGTTCATTTGAAACTAGAAGTTCAGCCAGGCGTGGTGGCTCACACCTGTAATCCCAGCACTTTGGGAGGCTGAGGCGGTGGATCATGAGGTCAGGAGTTCAAGACCAGTCTGGCCAACATAGTGAAACCCCATCTCTACTAAAAATACAAAAAATTAGCTGGGTGTGGTGGTATTCACCTGTAATCCCAGCTACTCGGAAGGCTGAGGCCGGAGAATCATGTGAACCTAGGAGTCAGCTGGCTCTTCCTCCTCCATCTGCCCCATTTGTGGACAGGCCACCTGCTTTGTGGCCAAATGGCTCGTTCCAGCCCTCTCAGCACCCCAACCTTCAGCATCTGTCCTCACCTCATGTCCCCACCAGTGTAACCAGAGCACGCTGGTGCCGATCGTCCTGAACAGGGTCAGGTGTCCACGCACAGGTGCCCATGGGCCATCATGGTTCTGGAGCCACAATCCAAGGCTGTGGACATCAAGAGGCAGAGACCACAGCAGTGGGCACCTGTTGGTCTGGGTGTAAATGCTCACAGAGGAGGAGTGTGAGGCAGGGCCACCATGGGGGTGGCTGAAGGAGTGACTTTTTCACCTCCCAGCAGCCAACTCCTTCCTCCCTGCAGGACTGTGGGAGGGTGAAGCTGTATATGTGACCCAGCGACCCTCGGGGTCCACAGTGGGAGTAGGCAGTGAGGAGGTGGCCTGCAGCTGATCCCTCTTCTGTGGCTTCCTTCTGCCAGCAGCACTATTTCTGGAAGCATCAGTGCAAACAGCAGACAGTTCTTCCACCCTTTGTCGTGTGTGGAGTTGGGGGTAGATGAAGGCCCAGCACCTCCTAGCAGGGCCCGCTTGGGGCCCTGTCTCCACACGTGTGTCCCGGGCATGGTAGCCGCAGGGCCAAAACTGATCAGAGTCCAGGAGAGTCTCAGTCAGGGAGAGGCCAGGAGGGGAATTACGGGGCCTGCTGGATTCTTTCATATATGAAGCAACTGATACTCTGATTTGTCCTGTAAATGTTTACTGCCTGCCGCCTTTGTATGGAGGAGGGCCCAGGCCAGGCTGATATGGACCCAGCCTCCACAGCCCTGGGGGAAGTTATTTCAGTGAGATGGGAACATCTTGCAGGTGGTAGACAAGAGTGCTGGGGAGTTCATAAGGAGAGAGCTCCCTGGCTGGGGAAGGGGGTCAAAGATTCACTCACTCCACACAGATGGCCATTCCACAAATATTCCTGAGTGCCTGGGATGGGCCAGGTCCCACGCCAGCTCTGGCATGGCTCCTGCCTCCCCCGGGGCTGCAGCCTCATGGGAGGGGCCCACAGGGACAATTAACGAAGAAACGGGTGACCTGGTCTTGTGATCCATGCTCTGAAGAAAACACTGGGGAAGATGGGGGGTCCTCCATCAGGCCCGTGGGAAGGGGGGTGCCCCACAGCGTCAGGAGAGCCAGGAAGCTGTGACCTGGATCCGAGGTTTTCTGAAAGCATAAAGTGCCCTAGTTTTCCCCTCTCCTCGGGCTCCGCTGAAGCTATGCCAAGAGTTGGCTTTTAAAGGCTGCCTGAAATGTGGTTTGGAGCCAAAAATCTATAGAGCCAGCGCATTTGTGACCTTGTTGAAAATGCTTACTGAGGAAAAACAAGGAGGTGGGATTTGGGGTTTTCGTTTTCTTTTGTAAAATTAGAAAATACGTCTATCCGTCTGGTCTGCCCCACCCATCTCTATCCCGCCTGCAGGTCCTCGCCTCGGCCCAGCAGCCCTGACTCCACCGCGCTCATGTCTTCCATTAGCCCACACCTCCCCCATTCCCAGTCCCTCGCCATCTCCCGTGCATCAGTAATGAAAAATACCAAGTGGGTAAAAATAAGGAGCCCAGTTATAGCCCTGGAAATTAGGCCACAGCTGTCAGGCCGGGCAAGAGCACTCGCCTCTCTGAGAAAGGAACCGCTGGGAGCGAGAGCTCAGCCCCCTCCCCATAAGGGTAGATCAGAGTTTCCACCCGGGGCCACAGGACGCTGCTGTGCGGGGCAGGCAGGGGGGCCAGGAAGCACCGTGTGTCAGTGAGCAGCCCCATCCTGAGTGTCCGTCAGTGCCGGGCGCAGTGCCCACCAGTGGGAACACTGCAGCAGGCAGAGCTAGTCCCTGCTCAACAGGGTTAACCACGATGGCAAGCGTAGCATCACAGTGTGGTGAAGCAGATGTGGGGGAGGGATGCCCAGCCTGTTGGGGGTGTCTGGGAAAGCTTCTGAAATGTGACGTCTAAGCTGAGCCAGGAATGATGAGTAGGAACTGGTTGGGTAATGAGGGGACGGAAAAGAGGGGGGGTGGGGAGGTGTTTCTGACCAGCAAGCAGTCTGTTCAGAAGCCCAGAGGCCAGTCCCCATGCCTTCTGGGCAAACTGGAGTGTGTCTGGGAGGCTCCTAGTGGCCTCACCAGCAGCCCTGGGGTACCCTGTGAGCCAGGAGAGGGCTGAAGCAGGTTCAGAAAACAGAAAACCCCCTCACCCTGTGTGAGGGTGCCTAAGTCCCTGAGTGGAGCCTTTGGGTGGGCAGCAGGCATGTGCCAGGCCATGCCTGAGGTGGTTGGCACGCAGAGCTTTCCAGTGGGACGGAGGGAAGTGGGGACCAGGGCTCACCAGTAGGGGCAGGTAGTGAGACTCTCACTTGTTCACCGTGACAGCTGTGGCCCTACACACTCCTCTGCCACTGGTCTCATGAAATACCACAGGCTAGTCAGGAAGCTGGCTCAGGAAGCTTGCTTGACAAGCGTTCTTGCCGCTCTGTCATTCTGGAAGGTTCGGTGCTGCTAGGACAGGCAATTTAAACAGATCACCTGGACCAGTGTAAAACCCTCTGGACACCCCAGACATCCCTGCCCTGGACTTGTTTAACTCTTCAGGGTACACTGGCTTCAGTCAGTTAATTCCAGGTGCCTATGAACTCAGCCAGCTTTCCTTGTCCACTCATTTTTCCTGACAAGAGTCAGCTTTTTCCTTCCTCTCTCATGAGCTGAGCCCCTCCTTCCAGCCCCTTTCCTGAAGACCCCCACCTACCTCTGTGGGGGTGACCCCAGGAACCTGCCCTCACAGTTGGCAGGTTCCTGGAGTCACCTTCCATCCTGCCCTTGAAGCCTGAGTGGCTGTCCCGGTCCAGTTCCTTCTGCTGCTTCTGGACCCCCCAGTAGCATGGTAATTGATTTCTCAGATCTTCAGCTTCGCACCCCGTCTGCGAACATTTCCCATTCCCAGACCCTGGTGGGAAGACCCATCTATGATCTTACCCCTGTGGGGCGCCCCGGGCCAGAGAGGTGATGGAGAGATGAGCCAGGCTTCCAGTCTCTTCTCTCATTCCTGCCAGTGAAGCCTAAAATAGATAGAAAAAATACCACCTCTCTGCCCCAGCCCCCTCCCCCTTCCCGACCCCTGCAGCCCAAGGTCGCAGGCCCCCAGGTTGGGCCCTGGGCCTGGTGAGCAAGCAGGCCACAGGAGGGTGGGGCCCTGGAGCAGCTGCCGAGTGTACTGCCTCCAGCAGCTGCAGAGAGAGATTGGTATCTGCAGTTCCGCTCCTGGAGGGTCATGGCCTCCATTTCATTTTTGTGGTGTTCTGTGGAGGTTATTCAAGCCTCCCTCCACGTATACACAGCCCCAGGTTTGGGCTTCCCCAAGCCAGCTAATGGGTTTCTAGGAGAGAAAAGATAGCAATCAAATATGCGCCTGCAGGCCAGGCCAGGTGCAGTGGCTCGTGCCTGTAATCCCAGCACTTTGGGAGGCAGAGGTGGGTGGATCACTTGAGCCCAGGAGTTCAAGACCAGCCTGGGCAACATGACAAGACCCCATCTCTACAAAAAAACAAAGATGCTACTGGGCAGGAGAGTAGGGAGCCCAGGAGGCAGGTGGTCTGGCGTGATGGGGGCGCTCAGAGGAGCAGACATCTGACTCACAGTGGTGTGGCCTCTGGGGAGGGCACCTTACTAAAATTTCATCATCTGTGTCTCCTCAAGCCTGCCTTCTTCCACGTCCATTCTCCTGGCGGTTCATGACTGGGCTCTGCCCTGCCCCCAGGAAGGATGTCTGGAAAGGTAGCCCAAAACCCTTTGTACTTTAATTGGAAAAAGGTGGGAGGCTGAGGCAAGCGTGATTGAAACAGCACCCAGAAGGGCAGTGTTCAGGGCAGAGCCGTGGCCAGTGTTTCGATCCCCAGACCTCACTCTATGCTGGTAGCTGCAGTGCGCCCATCATAGCCAGGCCGTTTGTGCATGGTAGCTTTTTTGCTCTAGGTGGAGACAGGGGCTTCGTCTCCATTGATAAGACTTTCCTCATCTGCTGGCAATTCTATTTTAGGAGAAAGCCTCCCCCTGTAGTAGGCACTCCTGCCTCAAAGTAGAGCCAGGCCTTTTTTTTTCAGTGCTCGTATTATGCTAATCACTCCTTGCAAGCAGGCAGACTTTGTAGGAGGTTTGCCTGGTTTTAAATGAAACATACGCCTTTGAAGCAAAGAGCCACCGTCGCTAAAAATACCATTTCCCGGCTGTTGATCCTCTCATTTGTAAAATGCATGTTTCCATTGTTAAACCTGCAGCAGCCCCTCTTGAGAGGAAAGCTCCACTATCATGGCCAGGCCAGAGCACGCTCGCCCTGGGGAAGTAGCACCTTCCCCAGCCCTGCCCTTGGGCTCCACCTCGGAGCCTCCCCAAGAGGGAGTCCAAGAGAAGCACACAGGATTCTGAATACTGTATTTTCTGTTCCGAAATAGTAAACCATATAAAATAAAACCTGAAATAATGCAGAATGGTATAGTGGGAAATGGGAAATACCCCTGACTGCCCACCAGCCCACCACCTCCTTCCGGAGAAGTAGCCTCTGGGGTCAGCTTGGTTTGTTTCCTTCCGCTGCCCTTTCTGTGCGTGTATCAGCATGAGGCTCAGTCTGGTGCTGGTTTGGCTGCAGTGGGTTCTGGACTCGGAGAGCTCTGCAGCTTGCCCAGGTCCACCCCCTTCACCGTCTTTGCACAGAACACATCTCCCTCTGAATCCTGTACACTCCCAATCAGAGCCCAGTGGGTCAGGGTCACTGACCCTCCCCACGGAGGCTACCATATCCCGGTGTTAAATCTGTCCACCCGGCAGGGCACAGTGGCACACACCTGTAATCTCAGCACTGTGGGAAGCCAAGGCAGGCGGATCATGAGGTCATTAGTTCGAGACCAGCCTGGCCAACATGGTGAAACCTCGTCTCTACTAAAGATACAAAAAATTAGCCAGGCATGGTGGCGGGTGTCTGTAATCCCAGCTACTCAGGAGGCTGAGGGAGGAGAATCACTTGAACTAGGGAGGTAGAGGTTGCAGTGAGCCAAGATCACGACATTGTACTCCAGCCTGGGAGACAGAGACTCCATCTCAAAAAAAAAAAAAAAAAAATCTGTCCACTCGCCTTTCTCTGTGTGTGGTTACCTGGCATCTTTGCTCAGAGGGGCAGTGGCATGATCCTGGCGGGGAGTAGAGGGAGCAGGCCTCTCACCCACCAGCACAAGTTCTGCTCCAGGGGCCTGGCCTGTCACCCAGAGCTGGGACTAAGACACATCTCCTGGGGTGACTTCCAAGGACGCCTCATGTCTGGGGCCCTCTTATTTCTCACGCATTTAATCCAGGGAGATTTCCTGGGCTGGCAGGGAACATGTGGATGAAAAGCCTATTTCATGCGTCTTAAAATTCCCTGAAAATGGCTGATCACAAAAGGAATTTTTTCAGCCTCCTGGCAGGGGGTGGGGGAGGGTACAAATAGGAGAGCCCCTCCCCTTCCATTTGGCAGAGAATGACTGAAGGAGTCTCCCCACCATGCTTTGGCCCACCACTGCAGCCTTGGCCCCTCCATCCTCCCAGCCCTTTGAGACTCTGATCTTTTTACCAGCGTCTCAGAGGCTGCAGTGAGGGTGCTTGATATTTGCTCTTTGTTACCAGTGGTGGGTATGCGTATTTAACTTCTCATCCTGTTTTCTGACACTTACCTCAGTGCTCTTAGTACTCTTTAAGTGGGCACTTACAAAGCCTGCAGAAAGCCCTCTCGGTTCATAAAATTTCACAAAACCCCAGACTGAAGATGTGAAGACAAGAGAGGCGCTCATGGCTGTAGCTCCTGATCGGAGTCAGGAAGGCAGGAAGCGCACGGGCCCAGGGCAGCAGCTATGAGCTGTGCTTCCTCTCGGGGTGCTGGGGCTACACAGGTGGGCCCAGCCACGTGGTTGCCAGGAGGCCAGGAAGAGTCCAAGCATGGGTCTTGCCCAAGAGCTGACCTCCTTGTCTTTCTGTTTGAACAGAGAAGGTCAGGGCTGTGCACAGCAGGCTCGGGACTGTGAAGGTAGAGATCAGCAGGGAAACGGTGACACAGCAAGCAGAAACTTAAACCAGGACCCAGGCTTTGTGCAGGTTGGGGTGGGGCCTCAAGAAGGCAAGCGTCAGCCTCCCACCCAGAGCTCCAAGGCCGAGCCAGGCTCTGCTGCCACCCATCCTCTGAGACTGCTGCCAAAATCTCCCCTCGGGAGGGCATCACCATGCCTGAAGCGACCGGCCCTGGTGAGGCAGTTGCAGGCAGCAGGTTTCTGGCCACCCAGGAAGCTTGTTGAGAGTATAGATCCTGGACCTCCTAGAAGTGAGGGCTCATGTGGTCCAGGCATACAGCCAGGTTCTGAGGCCGCTCAGTTAGGGTATTCCTGGCTTAAGGGATCCTCCCTGTTCTGGAGGGTAAATCCGCAGCCTTCTGGGTGGATGAGGACACTGATGGGACAGGGGCTGGTGGCTCCCCGCCGAAGGATGAGGAGCTGGCACCATGCGCATGGCGCCCAAGGCAGAGCACTCGAGGTGCCATCGAAAGCAGAATGGCAGCCCCTGGCTGGAACTCCTTCAGAGTGCAGGGGGTCCTTTGAAGGAAAGTCACCATTGGAACACGAGATACTAGTAAATCGCTGTAATCATCCAGGGCTCATGACCAGGAAGGCAGCCTGTTTGGTTAAACACTTTGGGGGAGGGAAGCATTCTCCACACCGGGCTGTGGCCACACAGACACTGGGGCTGCTGGACCCATGTCAAACACGTGGCTTTAAGGCCAGAGGGGCCGAGTGTGGGCCCTGCTGAGGCCTCAGTATCTGGGTCCAGCACCAATGAGGCGGAAGGGGGTGCTCACCATCTGTAAACTGTGGGAATACGCCGCAGCAGGGTGCTCCTTGGCCTGGCACAAAGGGTCTAGTTTGGGAATTATCGCCTGCAGTAAAGGAAAATGAACAGCCTGGTAATGGGAAGACGGGCAAGGGACGTCCCCAGACATTGCTGGGGCTGGAGTAGCTCTGGCCGCCTCACTTGGGTCCCGGCACTGTGTCGCTCACCCACTTCGTTCCTCACACTGCCCCCCGCAGTTTGCAGGGGAAAAAGGCAGAGGTGCGGGGGTGCTTTTCCATTACCTGTCCCAATACAGACTCTAGATCTCAGAGGACCCTGCGTGAGGCCACGTGCCATGGGGTGAAGGCGTGGCTCTGCCCTGGGCATACAAGCTGCAGGGAATGGGTGGGAAGGGGAGCCAGGCCAGGGAAGAGAGGTCTGTGTCCTTGGCAGATGCCACAGAGCGTGAGAACATGTTCGTGGGAACATGAATGCCAGGTCAGGGACCCAAGTTCTGGCCCTTCTGTGGCCCTGGCTGTGGGGCCTGGGACCAGTTTTTTGGCTTCAGTTTCTTCCTGTCCCATGCGGGTGGCAGGGGCATGGAAGGGCAGGCAGGGCCAGGAAGCAGCGTGCCAGGCGGTGGCGGCCTCCTCATGGGCAGGGCTGGCCTCCACGGGGGCAGCTGAGAGCATCCCCAGGAGGAAGTCCTGCTTAGAGGGGTGGAGCCCAGAGGACTTGAAAGGGAGAGAAAGGTTACATCTGCAGTTCTCCAGCAGAGCCCAGGAGGCCCCAGGGCAGATAGGGTTCAGGGATGCCATTCCCTGGCAGCATCAGCCTGTTCAGAGCACCAGCCCTGGCCACATCTCCCTGGGCACCAGAAGTCTTTATATTAAAATCACCCCAGCCTGGACCTCAGGCAGCAGCTGTCCTGGCTCCCACACTCAGGTCTGCTGCTCCTAACTGGTTTCTGGAAACCTGCTATTGCAGTCAGCCCCATGGATTTTCTCCCCCAGGTCTGAGTTTGGGTCCAGGCTGCAGTTGTGAGGCCCTGCTTCCCTCCCGTACCCTTGGAGACAAACCATTTCCCCCAGAGGGCAGAACTAAGGATGGACCACAGGCCAACACCATCCCAGCCAGGTGTGGTCAGTGCCATACACCCACAGAGGGGGCTACAGGGGGAGAGTGGGGTGGAAGGAGCTGGCTGTGCAGATACACTGCCCCGGAGCCACAGGAAGCTTCTGGAGAAACTCCCTCCAGTCCACCAGAAGGCCCCGGTGATCTCTGCAGCTCAGGTGGTTCCAACTGTATTCCCAGAAAAGTATGTCTAAGGCTCTGTGCCATCTGGGCCCTAGAGCTTGTTGGGGGACAAGGGGGCTTGTGGGCAGCAGTGAGAATTTGGGTGCCAGCGTCAGGCTGACCCGATGGGACTTTGGCAAGGCCTCTCATCTGTGCTGCACTTGGCATTCTCTGCTAGAAAGGGCCCCGGGCTGAAATCACCCATGGCCCATGTTGAGGAGTTGAATGTACACGACGTTCCTGATGTACTGTCATTTGTGGCCAGGATTAGGTAGGAAATGGTGATTCCGGCTTGAAGTTAATCCCTGTGGCAGAAGGCAGGAGTCTAGCAGGGACCAAGGGCTTGGGCCCTTCTCAGCATTCCTTGGAGTTGATTGTCAGGGAGACAACAGGATTTCCTATAGTGACCAGTCCCTTTGTTGTCGTTTGCACTAAGGATTCAACATGCAGAAGGTCCCTGCTCTTGTGCCAAGGCTCCAGGCAGGGGCCAGATGGGCCACACTCCTGCCCTCTACACCCCGCACCCCGCTGTCTCCTCACCCCGGCTTGTCCTCCTCACACTGCCTTTGGTTCCAGCGCGGAAACACTATCTCAGCAGACTCCCCATCAGTCTTCCCTGCCATCTCAGCTTCAGAGCCTCCAGCACAGGGTGACAAGCCCCGCCATCTGACTTGCATCCAGCTGTATTCGGGGGTGTCTCTGTATGGGATAGAAGGCACAGCCTCTTTTCTGGGACACAAACTCAGACCTCATTGTGAGCTGTATGCCTACTGATTCCCCTCCCAGGGGCTCCTTGCAGATTGTGAAATGCTTCTGCCAGAGCCAGATAGCCCAAAGAACCCTGATAACACAGTCCAACACTGGCCAGTCTCGCAGGACCCTTGGCCTGCATTTCCGCCTGCATGCCTAGCCCCACTGCCAAAGTGACCCAGGCCACCTTGTCCCTTCCTGGACATTAATTTTCTGTCCTACAAGCGTTCATCGCCCCCATTGCCTGTAGGGTCCCAGCGCTAGGCCTTGTGATCTAAGTGGAAAAGGAACCAGGGTTCAGGGAAGGCTGAGGGGCCAAGCACCACTTTAGGAAGGAAATTGATGGGAACCAGCAGCAGCTGAGGTGGGAGACAGGGGAGGGCTGTCCTGGGAAAGGATGGGCAGCTTTGAGTACCTGTGAACGGACACAGGGCAAGGTCGGCGCCGTGGCCCACCCCTGTAATCCCAGCACTTTTTTGGGAGGCCGAAGTGGCGGATCACCTGAGGTCTGGAGTTCAAGACCAGCCTGGCCAACATGGTGAAATCCGGTCTCCACTAAAAATACAAAAATTAGCTGGGTGTGGTGATGTGTGCCCGTGATCCCAGCTACTCAGAAGGCTGAGGCAGGAGAATCACTTGAACCAGGGAGGCGGAGGTTGCAGTGAGCCAATCAGACTGCAGTGGACAACAGAGCAAGGCTCTGTCCAAAAAAGAAAAAAGGCCAAGCCAGCCCGATGGGCCTAGGCAGGAGGTGACTTCCATCCTGAGGAGAAGGCAAGGCCCCTCCCGTGGCAGCAGGGGCCATCTGACTACACCCTGGGCAGTGCAGAAAGTGGGAGTAATCTCTCCTGCTCTGTCCCACTCTCAACTCCATCCCTAGAGCAAGCCCCAAACCTAGGGTGAGGAACCTGCTCATCCTGACAGATTGGGACCCCCCGCTGCCTCCAGGAGACTATTTGGTTTTCTGTGGCAGATTCCACCCAGATGAGACCTTCTCTGGAGGTCTCTAGATGAGCCCAGCCCTGGTGTCTAGGACCCCTCAGAGCCCAATGGCAGCTCCTCTTGCACAGAGGGACAGATATGGCTAAGAGGACTGAAGGCCTCTTGCTGTGCCCCTCCTCCCTCCATCCCCTTTTCACCAGCTCCCAGCAAAACCCAGAACAAGTCCTGCATCCTCCTCCTCCTCCCACCCCCACTCTCCGAAAGAAACTTTAAAGTGTACCAGATGCATCGACTGCATTAAACACGATGAATTTTTAAGGCATGAGTTGGCAGGGTTACCATGGCTGCCTTTGCCCTGAGGGGCACACTGCCGAGGATTGATTGAAATAAATAAAACGGATTTACAATTTTCATACTTGGAAGCAGAGCTGGAAGGGAAGAGAGCAGAGGGGGAGGGGCAGGATGCAGTGAGATTCTGGAGCGTTCTGGACTCGAGATGAGAGGCCACTCCCTCCTCTCCCCATCCTAAGGTTATACTGACTCAAAAGCTGCTTTCTCTTTAAATTCCTAAAGGATCCCAGCTGTAGGGCAGGAAAGGCAGGGAGGAGGAGGTCCTTTTCCGGTGGGAGCGGCCCCGGGCCTTGTCTGTAGTTTCTAGCCTTGATATTAGGTTGCACCTCAGATTTATTGGCCATGAGACTCCAGCTGTCTCCTAGGAAAGCACTGGCCATTGGCCTTGGACCACTGAAGGGGAGGGATGTCGGCACCAACCAGCATCCAACGTAGAAAAGAAACAAAGGGAATCCAGGCGAGGTGGCTCACGCCTGTAATCCCAGCACTTTGGGAGGCTGAGGCACGGGGATCACTTGAGGTCAGGAGTTCAAGACTAGCCTGGCTAAAATGTCGCTACTAAAAATACAAAAATTAGCCTGGCATCGTGGCACATTCCTATAATCCCAGCTACCCAGGAGGCCGAGGCAAGAGAATCGCTTGAACCCGGGAGGCGGAGGTTGCAGTGAGCCAAGATTGCGCCATTGCACTGCAGCCTGGGTGACAGAGTGAGACTCGTTCTCAAAAGAGAAAAGAAAAGAAACGAGGGCTCGTCTTTCTGTGCATGGTCAGTGAGCCACTGGCAGCCAGGGATGGAAATGAAGGAAGAAGGCCTGGCCGCAGGGAGAAGGGAGGGGCCTCTGAGCCAGGATGCCCTGCCCTCAGCAGGCACCTGAAGCCTGTTGCCCTCCTGCCTGTTTGCCCAGCCCTAAGGCCGCTTGCAGAGAGACTGGTGGAGTCCACCTACCCCACACTCTCTTCAGAATCAGCATCCAGCCCAGCCTCTGAGGGACCTTGAGCCAGGACTACCTGCTCAGTCACCCATGTGAGAACCTCATCCCCGTCCAGAGCTGCCAGCAGCCTGCCAGGGAGCACAGTGATTGCTGACCCCATGTCCCACAACACCCCCCGACCAAAGAGCTGGACTTGCAGCCAGGGTCCCAGCTGGGCCAGTGGAGCTGGAGAATTGGACCCGCTGGATTGGGAGATGGGCGCCACCCGGGGGTCCTAGTGCCAGACTGGAGACGCAGAGGCATGAAGTACCCGCTGGCTAGTTGCAGGGAGTGGTTGGGCAGTAGGAGGAGCCCTTCCTTTATCTGTATCCAGTGAGGCCATTTGTGTGACCTAGCCTAACAGGAGGTACTGAGTAAAATCACCCACACTCCTGCCTCATGGGGCCACCAACAAGGCTCCATTGGGAAGGACGTCCCATCAGTGGGTCGCGAGAGTGGACAAGGTGGAGCGTAGGGAAAAACTGAGGAGCTGGGGTACATCTACCCTGCCTGGAATTTGCCAGCTGAGGCTTTTTCTCAGTCCTCCGTTCATCATGGGGAGGGCCGCGTTGTGGGGCCAGTGAGGGCTGGCGTAGAGACAGCAGCTGAGAGCGTGCTGATCGGGAGCAGGCGCCCCCAGCCTCCACACTCATTTCTCAACCTTGCCGTCTCTTTCTAGGGTTTGGGTCCAGGGTGTCTCCCCGCCGGGCCAGCTGTTCTCCACGATGCTGGTGGCTTATTGTTTGGGACAGTCAGGAATGTCAGAGGTCCCTGGGAAGGGATGGTCACTTCGGTCTCCACTTCCCCATAAACTTTCTTGAGTTCATCTGTTGCCCCGTCGACATCTCTGCCCATGAGCCCCAGGTTGGCTCACCAGAGGGGCAGGCTGCATCCACTGAGGGCCCTGGAGGCCAGTGCTGTCAGGCCAGCTGGCAGAGGGGCATTCCTGGGCCCTCAGCCTCTCCTCCCTGGCTGAGCACTCACCCTAAACACCCCCACCACAGGTCAGATGTATCATCTGCTGCCGCCTTGGTCACTCTCTTAAAGAGGCCAGACCCGAGGAAGGAGGGGTGGGGAGGGCAGAGCCTGCACCCAGTGAGTGCATGGGTTCATGTCGCCAGCACATGGCTCAGCGTCCTAAGAACCACCAGGCAGGTGGGGGCGGTGGGAGTAGCAGTGTACCCCTACTTAGTGACCAGAGCCAGAGGACAGTCCCCAAAGGGAGCCAGCACAAGTATCCTGAGCAAACAGCCAAGGGACCTGGGAAGGATCAGGCGACAGTGAGGATGGGGAGGTGTTTTTGGCCTTGGTCACTTTTCTGGTCCTGTTTTCAGAGGGTGCAGGGACATGAGGTCATGGGAAGTCTCATGTCTTCCCCGAAGACACATGGCAGAGTCCAGCTTCCCCATGGCCGAGCACAGCAGGGTGCCAGAATGCCGACTCCACACAGGGAGACCCGAGCTCCGTCCTCTGCCCTCCTGGGCCTCACCCATAGCACGGGGCCCTGCTCCTACAGACACCTGGCAAAGGAACCATTCCCCAGCTCCCCCCGACCAGGCCTCAGCTGTCCCCAGCTGTCCCCAGCTTCTAATGGGCCAGGCCCTGCCCTTCCCCAGGCTCCCACGATGAGTCTGTCCTGAGAGGAACCGCTCCCTCTCTCCCACCGTAAGCTGGTTCTCCTCGTTCCCTGCTCCAGGCCTGCAGGAGCTAACCAGGGCAGGAGAGGCCTCTGGCCACAGCCAGCTACGCCCTCAGAGAGCAGTGTTTGCACAGCAGCTCTTCTGCTCTGCACACGGCCTGGAGCAGGGGATGTTGTGGGTTGAAGCCTCTAGGAAGTCTTGTCCTCCACACCAAGGCCTGGCTTTGCCCGAATCGGTGACCTATCTTATCCCTAGAGGAAATGTAGCATGTGACCCCTTCCCCCAACCCAGGACAGGACAAAGAAGACAGTGCCAGGCTCCTGGCTCCCATCCAGCCTGTCTGTGCCTTTCTCCCACCACCCCTTCTGCTACTATGAAGCAGGGCTCCTGCCAGCCTATACCACATGACCTTAGAGTGTGACTGGCCAGTCTAGAGTCTCGCAGACACCTGCAGCACCTACAAAGCCAGTTGGCACCTTACTACTCCTCCTGCCCATCCTGGCCCAGGTTTCACCTGAAGCAGGGGCTATGCATGGATGCCAGGTGGTGGTTTCGGAGAGCATCTCCCACTGAGGCCTGCGGCTGTCCAGAGCCGGCGCCTGGTGTGTGCCAATGCTTGCCAGTGTTACTGATGGGAGGGACAGTGACTCGAAGGCTCACACCAGCCGGGCAGGTGTGGTGCAGTCACCTCCAGGCAGACACTGCTCCAGGGCAGTGGAGAGGCTGCTAGGGGACGCAGAGCCACATCTCTCCTTCCCGGGTCCCAGCAGGAGCCTTGGCCTTGGCCTTGGCGGCTGCCCAAAAGGAATCTCCATGGCAAGGCTGTGTGGTCTCAGTTCTTAAGGAAAAGTGACCACCCCCTTTGCCAGGCTCCAGGAAGTTCTGAACAGGCTGAGGGCAGGTTGCCCCTCAGACCTCCTGGTATGTTTCAGAGAAACCAGAGAAGCTGGTCCTGCCCCCAGCATGAAACCAGACCTGGAAGGGGGAGCAGCTGTCCAGACGGCAGCCAGCAGCACAGCCCCTGCTGGGCCAAAAGCTCCATCGCCATTGAGGGAGGAGCTTTCCCTAAATGGCGTGTGTCCTGCCTTCCGGCCACTTCCCCCTGCCTGTGCCTGAGTCACAGGCCCCATTACTGACTCAGCCACTCCCCTGTGGACCCCTGCCCTCCTCCAGCCCCACGGTGGGTCCCCAGGATGGTGCAGGAGGTCCCCTGTGCCCTCTCAGACCCTGTCCAGGTTCCCTACCACCCTAGCTCTCTGCCTGGTTCCCAAGCACATTCCAGGCCATTGTCTCATGACGAATAGCGTTTTCATGCGGGTGTTGGAAAATATGGGCACATGTTTAATGCTTGCAAGCTGTGCTCCACTGTTGATGCTGTGCTTGGGAGCCAGGCAGGCAGCTCAAGCTGGGCTGGGGCTCAGCAGAGAAGTGATGACGCAGCAGCCCTGCGAGGCAGCCATCTGCCAGGCCTCCGCCGGGCGGGGACAACCCTGGTGCCCACTCACAACGGGCACTGGGGAAGCAGAGTCGTGAGGAAGAACGCAGGTTCTGGAAGTCGATTCTTCTAGGTCTGAATCCTGTTTTTCCTCCATTGGTGAGCTGGGTCCTCTCTGAACCTCAGATTCCTCTTCTCTGCAATGGGAGTGATAACCCTGCCCAAGTTGTGTGAGGACTCGGCATGACACTGCGGGTGGAGCTCAGAGCCCAGTGCCAGGCCTGTGGCAACTCTGAGGCTGCCTGTGCAGATCCCGGCGTGGACTGGGGACTGTAGTGGAGACTCGTTTCTCCCTTTCCAGCTTCCTGACTCGAGGGCCCACTTGTCACACCCTCCACCCTGAGCCTGGCCTCTCGTAAGGGCCCCATGAGCTAGCCAGCACTTCTGCTGTTAATACTGTCTTCTTGTGGCTTTGCGACCCAGCGATCTGGGTTTTCCTACTCCCCAGACCTAGGGTAATCTGGCATCGAGGCAGAATGTGGCCCCCACCTCCTTCCCCACGGCAGGATGGGAGTCAGCCTCAGTGGAGGCCCCTGCGCTGCAGGGCCCCAGAGCAGCCTCTCCAGGCCCTGCCTCCTGGGGCAGGGGTGGCTGAGCCAGCTGCTGGAGCATGGCCAGGCCTCAGCGCTGCTCTCTGTGGTGCCACTCCCGCCTCTCCCCTCCCTTCCCCTCTTGTGGTGCTTTAATTAGAGACGCTCAGAGGGAGACACCTCGTGAGGAGGCTTATGCTCCAGAGTCTCCTGGGATGAGTTGCTTCCCAGGGCTCTTCAGGCAGTGAGAGAGTGCAAGGGAGGTCTAGGCAGGGCAGGCCACCAGGCCAGGGCTTTGTCTGATGAGTGACAAGGGCAAAAATGTAACGTCAGGCCGCTGCTTTCCACATGCTAGTGTTTGCACGGCATGAAGAGACCTCCCTGGGCATGAGCGGACAGGATGTGCTGGGGTGGGGGTGGGGTTAGGACACCTACCGTTCTGTCCAGGAGACCCTCGGTCCTTGAAGATGAGTGCCCTGAAAGAACTAGAACTTTCTCTTAGAAGGGGCTGGTAGGAGGGGCGTGCATTCCAGACGGAGGCTTCACTGAGACCTGAGGTTGGCGCTGAGGCCCCGAGGTCTGGAAGGAGTCTGCCACGTGCTGACGCTGGCCGAGCCACCAGGCCAGGGCAGAGCAGGTAGCCCCTCTAGGGCCACATGCGCTTGGCGAGGTCAGGAACCGAAAAACCCAAGAGGCTAGAACACCAGAAGTGGAGGAGGGACAGCAAGAGGGAAGCTGGAGAGGACCCATCAAGAGGTGTGAGACCCTGTAGGCCGAGTTGAGGGGCTGGGTGTGTTTCAGATCCAGGAGGAAGCCGTTAGCCAAGTCCCAGCAAGGAGGGGACGCTCTGGTCATCACATTTTAGGATTGTTCGGTTGGTGTGTGGAGGGTGGACTGTGGGGGTGGGTGAAGCAGTGGAAGGCAGATCCTGAGATGCAGGGAGATGGATCAAGCAGGTAGAGGCTGACAGCCCCCCAAGGCATAGGGGTGGGTGTGGGGGCAGGGTGGCCATGTAGGTTGTCTTCCCAGGGCAAGGTCCCCATACCTGCCACTGGGCCCGACGGAGGGGCTGGGGGTCAAAATGACTGTGGTTTGGGCCTGAGCAGCTGGTGGGCAGTGCCACCATTTACTGAGGTGAGGAGGGGGTGGCAAGTCTGTGGACACCAGGGTTTGGTTGTGGCCACATCGAGGTGTGAAACGGCTGTTAGGCGGCCAGACAGGGCCTTCCACTGGAGCAGCTGTTCCACCTGGAGCCCAGTGGGGGCTCAGGGCCGGAGGGCACGTTCAGGTGTCGCTGATGGAGACCACAGACCACCAAGAGGCACAAACTAGAGAGAGAAGAGCGGACAGGCCACCCAGCACTGGGGGAGAGGTGGGAGGAAAACCAGGGGAGGGCACTGTCACTGGCACCAAGAAAAGAGTTTCCAGAAAACTCCACCATCCCTGACCTTCTGTAACGGTCAGCATTCCCCAGCCTCTCTCAGACACCAGAAGGCCTGGGTGCCCGCCACTCCTCATCACCAGCCCCGTCCGTCCCTCCCTCCGCACCCACCTCAGCCTGCCCTCACGTGGGTGCCACCCTGCCCTCTGCTGCGGTGGGCCCTGCCTGCCGGCCTGCATCCCTGGAGAGTGCTGCCTGGCAGCAGCTCAGCTGTTGGCCCCTGTCATGGAGACGGCAGCAGCTGCTGGCGACGGGCACTTGTGACCATTTGTCAGAACGCCCCCCTTCCTCCCATGCCTGCCCTTCTGGAACATTTCTGTCCCACAGCCGTGGAGACAGGGCTCATAGAGGGGTCAGGGGACGGGGGGAGAACAGGAGGGGTCAGGAAGCACTGTCTGGGCTCTATAGCGGGGCCACCACCTCCTGGCCTTCAGCTTGAGGCCGCCTGGCCGATCTTTCCGTCTGTGGCCAGCGGCTCTTCAGAGGGGCTGTGGCCCCACAATGGCCTCATGTGGCTTGTGCCTCTTCCTCCCAGCTAGCTGCCCTCTGAGAACTTCCCCTATTTCACAGATAGGTATTGCCCCTAGCGGAGACATTGAGGTCACACAGCTGGACACCAGGCTGAGGCCTTCACCTCCCACCTAACCCCAGGGGAGCCCTTGGCACCGCAGGGTCCTGGTGGCGTGTGCCGGGAGAGATGCCGGGAGATGAAGCAGCCCTCACTCATGCGGCCACTGCCCCCGCCCTGCACTCTTGTTTCCATTCCTCGTGGTTTCTTGCCCAGTCCTGCAGGCTCCAGCCAGGGTTAGGCTGGAATGGCCGGCCTACTGTTTGCACTTCGTGGTCTGGTGTCTTTGTTACCAAATGTTCTGGGGTTGCTTTGGGACTGGGAGTGGGGAGGAATCCTCTAGCTGGCCCCAGAGCCATGGCTCCCGTTCAGAGGCGTTCGGGAGGCTAGGCCCAGGTCATGCGGAGCGGAGGATGAGTCCAGCGACCTGGGAGGAGGTGGATGTTTTGGGCCTGCCACTGAGAATTGTGGCTCACGTCATTGAGCACCGAGACCGCGTGGCCTCCAGCACCCTGTCAGACCTGTGGTGATGCTTCCCCGGAGATGGGACTCAGTGTCCGGCAGTGGAGCTCAGCCCCAGACGGGAGGTGATGTGGGCAGGGGTGCTGTCTGCTGCCAGCCCAGCAGTCAGGAAGTGCAGTGCTGCGCACCGCCCTCCCGCCAGCCACCCCGCCCTGGCCCCACGCTGCCCGCACTCTACCAGAATTTCACCATATGTACAATGAAGAAAAAACTCAGGGTCCTAACACTGATTACACAAGGAACTGTGCTCCAGGCAGCAGGGTACAGCCCGCACAGAACAAATCCCTGACCTGGGGTGCTTTCAGGAGGGAGGGGGAATCACAGTAAAAGGTGACTGATGTGTGGAGAATTGGCCAGATGAAGATGCGCTCTAGCAAGAGAAGAAAGGCCAGCAGGGGACAGGGGTGTCTGGGCCTGGGGTAGGGGGCATTGCCCATGCACATGGGAGCTCAGGAAGGTGATAGGGTCCCAGGACTAATTAGTATAGCTGGAGGCCCAGCTGCTTCTCTTGTGCAGGAGGATTACTATAGCGTGGAGCACCCTGGCATGGGTAGGCCCAGTGCTGCGAGGCCTGGAGGCCGGCAAAGCATTCCCCCCCACCCCGCCCTCCGCACCCACAGGCCTCAGAGTCGTGGCTCCACACCAGCCTTAGGAAGGAGCAGGATTCCCCAGGACGCTGCCAAACAAGAGGCCGCCTCCCAGGCCGAGGCACTCAGGCTTCCAGGACGACCTGCGCAGTAACCCTGCCCTGCCTGCTTTCCAGGCAGCTGTGCCTCCTGCTGAACGCAGAGAACATCTTCCACTCAATGGCAGACATCCTGCTGCGGGAGGAGGACCTCAAGTTTGCCTCAACCATGGTCCACGCCCTCAACACCATCCTGCTGACCTCCACGGAGCTCTTTCAGCTGCGGAACCAGCTGAAAGACCTGAAGACACTGGTAGGCAGTGTCCATGGCTCTGACCTCGGGCGTGCTCCTGCATGCCAGGGGGTACACACTGTGCCAGCCTGCCCCTTGGCTGGCCCCAGGGGGCTCTCAGGGAGAAGAGGGGGTTGCAATTGGTACCTCCCCTGGTCTAGTGGGAAATAGGGATCACGGGTGAGTGGCTGCACGCAGCACTAACCACAGTTGTATCACGTCACCCGCACTGAGGTCTCTGCCCAAGGAAGGCTCCATGCTGTATCCAGGACACCCCAGTCCCACTCCAGGCACTGCCCCCTTGAAAACAGAGGCTCTGCTGGCCATGGGCACACCCCGATAGTGCCACCCTCTCAGGGACAGGTCTCTGGGTTATAACCTTGCCAGCGAATCGGGTTAACTGTTGTTGCCCTCCATGGCCTGGTCCTTCTCTCCCACACCTGGGCACATCTAGCTCCTAAGGCATCTGTTGCAAGCCAAGGTGTCCAGTTGCTGCCCATCCATCCTGGGCTTTGGGTGAGGACGCACCAATGACTGGTCAGAGAAAGCAGAGGGGACACTCACTCTCACTCCCCTAGGAACAAGGAGAGATGCAGGTCCCAGGCTTCTTATGTCCCGGCAGAGGGGGGTGGCTGCAGAGGCCCTGCAGGGACAGACACTGTCCTGGGGGTTTCATTTCCCCAGCCCCCTGCTGGCTCAGGCCCTGAATGCACCCTCCCCAGGAACCTTGGGGATATCCAGGCCCATGTCTGGGGGCATGTGGGGCCAAGTGGCTCCAACGATCCAGGCCACAGCCCTGCCTCCCTCCTGTGGTTCCTTCCAGACATTCGCAGAGACCTTAAGAATTTTCCTAAGGGGCAGGGGCTCCCCCAAGTGTGGGCTTGGCTCCTGGGCAGTCTCCAAGTGTTTAAGGCGGCCTGCAGAGGGGGGAGGAAATGGCATTTGAGGGTGCTTCCTCCCTTCCTTGCCCACTCTCCCGTCACCCTCCCAGCCCCATGGGGCTCCAGGACCACAGAGTTCTAGTGGGGACAGTTACTGTGATTTTTGCCAAGAGCAGACCTGCCAGCACAAAGGACAGCCACTCCCAGCCAGGCTCTTGCAGCCACCACATGGCTCTGGGACCCGGAGGTAATGACAGGGTCTGTGGAGGAACTGTCAGTGTTGCCTTTGTGACGGCTCGTTCCCAGCCGGGCTGCCAAACAGCTGGGGTGCTGAGGCCCCTGGGACTCAGACCTGTGACCCTTGCCTCAGGACCCCCATGGACCAGGAGGGAACAAGGATCAGGGGTCCCTCACGGCTCATGCCTCTTCCCTCACAGGAGAGCCAGAACCTCTTCTGCTGCCTGTACCGCTCTTGGTGCCACAACCCAGTCACCACGGTGTCCCTCTGCTTCCTCACCCAGAACTACCGGCACGCCTATGACCTCATCCAGAAGTTGTATCCTTCCTGTCGCTGTTGGGGTTAGACCACTGAGGGGCAGGAAGGGGCCGGGTGCCCCATTACCACCCAACAGGTGGGCCCAAGTGCCATCCTTTCCCCCTGCCTCCACCCAGCCTCAGGGCTGCCAGGACGCTGGGAGGGGAGGGACGTGTTTGGGAGAGCAAGGTTGGCAGCAAGAGGGACCCCTGGAGGGGAGCGGCCCGGGGAAGACCCTGTGGGTTGGGGTTGGGACTGAGTAGGCCCAGCCCGGCAGGTTCCAGCCAGTCATGCTGAGCCATCCTGCTGGCGTGAGAGAGCCCCAGCTCCTACCTGGGGAGAAGGTGGCTGCCTTCATTGCTCATTGTAGTTCTTCCTGGGCCCGGAGCTGGGGATGTGGGTGGATGGCTGGGGCAGGTGCTTGTGAGTCTGCAGGCTCCTGGCCAGGCATGGGCCTCCAGGGGCCATAGAGCTAGAGCCCAACAGGCTTAAGGATGACGCGGTGGGGAGAAGCCGGCTGGGCGGAGGCCTCGGGAACGGGAGGCACCCACGGTCACCTCAGTACCACGCTCCTTAAAAGGCATCAGGGTTAGATGTGATGCTTTGTTCTGTTTTTGAGACAGTCTTGCTTTGTCACCCAAGCTGGAGTGCAGTGGGCTATCTCAGCTCACTGCAGCCTCCACCTCCCAGGTTCATGCAGTTCTCCTGCCTCAGCCTCCTGAGTAGCTGGAATTACAGGCATTTACCACCACAGCTAATTTTTGTATTTTTAGTAGAGACGGGGGTCTCACCATATTGGCCAGGCTGGTCTCAAACTCCTGACCTTAACCGATCTGCCCACCTCGGCCTCCCAAAGTTCTGGGATGGCAGGTGTGAGCCACCGCTCCTGGCCAGACTTTTTTTTAAATACTGAGAAGCAAACCAGCCTCATCCGTGGGTGTCTGACATGCAACCCAGGATTGGAGTACGATTTCAAAGGCAACATGACCAGCCAGGAGTTGAGAGTAAGGAAGAAAGGGCCAGGAGGTGCCTCAGTGGAGGGTGAGGTGCGGCCCTGCCTGGCTTCCTGCAGGGTGCCCGCTTCCCTTCTGCAACCTGGGTTTGCCCTTCTCAGCCACTGCTGTGACCCAAGGACTGGAAGGCCACTGCCCAGCGCCACAAGCCTACTGCAGCCCTAGTGAATCCCTGCCAGCAGGAAAGGAGAGAGACGTTTCTGCCTGGCCCTCCCACAATGGGCTGCAGCCTTGTGATAAGAGCCTCCCTGAGCGTGGAGGGTGCGGAGGAGATAGCTGCTGGAGCGGAACCTGGCGCTCCCGAAAGGGGGTTTCCATTTAGGACAGAAAGGCAGGAGCAGGGAAGAGACTGGTATCCTTTGTGCACTAAATCCTGCTTCTTGAGAACCAGGCTCTGTGTACAGGAAGCCAGGCACGGGCGGGGAGGGCGCATGGTGCTCTGATCTATGGCTGTGCTGGCCCAGCAGTCAGACTTTCCTTGACTGCACACCCAGCGGGGACCTGGAGGTCACCGTGGACTTCCTCGCGGAGGTGGACAAGCTGGTGCAGCTGATCGAGTGCCCCATCTTCACATGTAAGAACAACCTCCCACCACGCCTCATGCCATGAGCCCAGGGCCGGCCTGGAGTGGGGTGGGTGGAGCCAAGCTCCAGTTGGTCCCTCTTGGCTGGGGAGGGAGGAAGAGCAGTCATCCCAGGGAAGCTTCTGGAATGTGGAGAATCTGAGATTGGGGGCTGCACTGTCACTCACGCCTATATCCCAGCATTTTGGGAGGCTGAGACTGGAGCATCTCTTGAGGCCAGGAGTTCGAGACCAGCCTGGGCACTGCAGTGAGCTCTCATCTCCACAAAATTTTTTTAAAAATTAGCCAGGCATGATAGTGCATTATTAGTCACCGCTACTCAGAAGGCTGAGGTGGGAGAATCACTTGTGCATTGAGAATCACTCAGAAGGTGAAAACTGCAGTGACCTATGACTGCACCACTGCACTCCAACCTGGGCAATAGAGCAAGACGCTGTCTCAAAAAAAAAGACTGAATGACAGGACTGTGAGCCCAGGCGGAGCAGGGCAGGGGCACGTGGCATCAGAACCCAGGTCCTGCCTGTGTCCCTGAAGGTATGTCTCGTGGACGTGGGCCAGCACTGACAGCAGAACCCCCCTTGAGGGCTGCCCCTGTGCTGTCCCCAGCCACCCCTCCAAGCCTGCTGCCTCTGCCCTGGCTCTCTGAAGTTGTGGGTCACCCTGGGCCTCTCTGCAGATGCCTGTTTGCCCAAGAGCCATGCTGGTACCTCTCTGAAAGAAGAGTTGGCATTTGCTGGGAGCCAGTGGGCAGGAGCTGCCTGCTTAGTAACACCCAGGCTGAATGTGCAAAAGTGGCAGCTGGCTGGGGCAAGCACAGCTCTTGGCGCCTCAACGTACACATTTTGAATGATGCTCATGTGTTTATAATGTGCAGAGAAGCCAGGAGGCTGCCCTGCTGGTGGCCACTTTCCCTGCCAAGCTGGCCACCCGGGCCTCTGGCACTCTCTGGCAGCGTCTCTGACGTGCCTGGCCTAAGCCCATCTGCCTGAGCCCTGGAGTCCGAAGTGAATGCAGAGGCTGAAAAACGTCCCCTTCCCATCCCCTACTGACCCCCATTCAAAGGGCAGCATGGCCAGGAAGCAGGGTGCTGTGGGGACTGATGCCCTGGAGACAGAGGGCAGGAGGGAGACCCTGCTCTCAGCGGAATGCACGAAAGCCTGTCCCAGGTGTGCCCAGCCTGACATTTCACTTCCCCCAGGGCCTCCCAGGGACACAGGCGCCCATTCAGCCACCTGAAGTCAGGTCCTCAGAAGACCCTGCTCCCGCTGCTGGTCTGTCTGTCCTGACTCATCTCTCCAGTTATACATTCTTGGCATTCCAGAAGCATCCCTGGGATGACTGCCCTCCCTCCCTGACCCTGGAGGAACTCCAAGCACCTTCTCCTCAAGCCCAAGGCTTTGCTGGGGCAGGGTGACAGGAGAGACACACCCTGTTCTCGCCCACCGCGCTCCCAGCCCTGAGTTGCCTGGATCCTAGAGGTGGCTGGTTTGGCCATAGGCAGTGCCCACTTCCCCAAGGCCCAAAGGGAAGAAAGGACTAGAAACAGGCTCACACTGCTGCAGGGGCAGCCAGGCCTGGGGAGAACCCCCCGGTGGTGGGGGTCTCCTCTGGAGGGCTCCAGAGGTCTCCATTCCTCTGCTCCTTGCTCACCAATACCCTGGCCCTAAGGCCTGGTTTCAGGCTCCCTGCATCAGCGGGACTCCCTGTGTGGCCGCTGCAGGGGCGACATAGTCCCTCTCCCAAAGCATGTGGCATATCCTCCACAAACAATGCTTGGACTGGGCTTAGAGACACAAGAAGGTAGAAGCCAGTGATTCTCCAGGCTCACGGGAGAGAAGTGCGAGCCCCTTTCCAATCAAGCCTCCCCCATGGGCCCTGGGGAAGCTGGAACTGTCTTGTGGTGCATCCAGCCACCAGCAGGGTCTGTGCAGCAGCATGGGCTGGAGTGTGCTGGGCAGTCCCCCGGCTGCGTCTCTTTCCCCCTGGCAGGGTGGTGCTAGGGCTGGCATAGAAGCCGGAGCCCCAGAAGCACCTCCCAGACGCTCTGGGGCTTTGGTGTGTGTCTCGCTACACACAAAAGTGTTTTTCCATCCTGCCCTCCCTTAAAGCTGTCCTAATCCACCGTCTTTCTCTCCAGCACACCCTATTTATAGCTCTCCCGTGCTGGCATGTGCAGAGCTGACTAGAGAATCTGTTACACTACGAGCCCCGAGCCCTCGTATCACCAGGGAGGCAGCTGAGCGGGGGGCGGGAACAGACCAGGCCCCACAGTGCATCTGGGGGTTGGTGGGCTGAGGTGACTGTTGGAAAGATCAGACAGGCAGGTGGAAAGGAAGATGAGATCATGGAAACAGCTGGGATACTCCTGGGGGAGGTGGGGGCAGCGCACTGGCTGCGAAAGAGTGCCCACCCCTGCTGGAAGCCGTGGCCACCTGGCTGGGCTTACACAGCTGGGTCCTTGGGCTGTGGGTGTCATGGCACCAGGTCCCAGCGGCCCTGGCCAGGCAGAGCCAGGGAGTGTAGGCTGAGCATGTTGCAGAGCAATGCCAGGTCGCTGACCCCTGCCCTCTGCTCACCCTAGATCTGCGCCTGCAGCTGCTGGACGTGAAGAACAACCCCTACCTGATCAAGGCCCTCTATGGCCTGCTCATGCTCCTGCCGCAGAGCAGCGCCTTCCAGCTGCTCTCTCACCGGCTCCAGTGCGTGCCCAACCCCGAGCTGCTGCAGACAGAGTGAGTGCCCCCACCGTCCGTCCCCCTCCGCTAGCTGGGACAGGCCCAGAGGAGCTTGGTGAGGAAGGGCTGTCCTGGGGGTTGCCGAGCCCTCCCTCACTTCAGCATCCCACCCCTTTTGTCACTGTGGCCACCATCCCCCCGCAGCCACTTGCCCTCTTATGTCCACATCAGGGCACCAGGCCAGGGATTCTAGGAGTGTTCACACAGTGGCAGGGAGTAGCAACACCTCCAAGCAATCAATCAGGGTCGAACCAAGTGAGGGCAAGCAAAACCTAAAAACTCCGAGGGCAGCCAGGTGCAGTGGCTCACACCTGTAATCCCGACACTTTGGGAGGCAGAGGCAGGTGGATCACCTGAGGTCCAGAGTTCAAGACCAGCCTGAGCAACATGGAGAAGCCTTCTCTCTCCTAAAAATACCAAATTAGCCAGGTGTGGTGACACATGCCTGTAGTCCCAGATACTAGGGAGGCCAAGGCAGG
>PVKP010030178.1:0-28201 GCA_004027715.1 Plecturocebus donacophilus
AGCCTTTTTTTAGTTGAATGGTCGACTCCCAGGTGTTCCAGTCGCCTGTTGAAAAGGCGCCGGGATCTGTGTGATTTCCCCTGCGGGGACACACTGCGCAGGCTGAAACAGCGGCGCTGAGATTCGTAGCGCTTTTTTGCCTGGGAATCTCCTGGGCTGGCTCCCTGATTCAGTCCCCTTTTTAATCCGCCTTCCCGTAACTCCACTCGCCAGTTAAAAGGGCACACAGACCAGTGTATTTTGTGTGGAGAACCGCTGCGCTGGGGCGCCGGCAAAGCAGCCGCGCCGGCCGAAACAGCCGCAGTGGCGACCCGTGGGGCTGCTCCGCCTGGGGATCTCCTGGTCTGGGGGTAACAAAAATCCGTCTGGAAATGCGGCGTCCACTCACCCTCTGCACTTTCACTGGGAGCTGCAATCCTGAGCTGCTCCTATGCGGCCATCTTGGCAAGTATCCTACATAGCTCTTTAAAGATAAACTTTCTGACAAGAACAAACAATTATACTCAAATCTCTGGCATCCAGTTCTTGATACCTAGGAGAAACTTAACTAATATTTGTTAAATGAATGTTTAATAAATATGTCCTCCAAAAAAATTCTAAGTTAAGAAAGGATATAAGACAGGCAGGCATTCCTGAAACAAGTAGGATAATTGAGTCCTAAGTTACAAAAATTATTATAGGAAGCGTAAACTAAAAATCAATGTACCACAAACTGCACATCACAGTGAACATGTGTCATCAGGAACCTCTGTGTGTGAGTGGCAGAGCACTAAAGTAGAACAGTTTGCTTCTTTGTATATGAGGTATAGCTCTCAAAAAATATGTCAGCTAACTCAAAAATATTTATCAAACTACAGTGCACTTAGAGATTAAGATAGACAAAGTCAGCATTCACTATCATTTATTCTTGTTGCTTAAGCTCTGAGAGGGGAGGAAAGAACTCCTATCTGTAAGTGTAGTTATGCATGTGGTCAGTGCACATGTGAGCCTCCCTGCAAGATTCAGGCACCTTACATAAGAAGGAATAAACTGCCTCCCCTGTTCAAAAATATGCAAGTTTTCTTCAACCATCCTGGTCTAAAGAAAATTTAATGGACATATTGTAGAGGTTCCCTCACAATCCATTTTCTGAAGATATGAGTTCTTTGACAATTTGAGAACATGGCACAAACTGGAAATCAGGCTGATGGATGGAAATGTAAATATGAAATTTTAATGAAGAGTCTTCCTTCTCACCTAAAAAGAGATGGTAAATATTTCATGCCCTGCTCAGCATGACTCCAAGTGTCTGGTACCATTAGTGAGATACTCCTCATCTTCTCCAAAAAAGCTAACACTGGTTTGTGATATTTCATAATATCTAATGTGGCCCAACTCTTCCACTTCATGCAGTGAACATGCAAATTTCCAGGGTAAAAATCACCACTAATCTCAAGAATGCCTCATTTTGTTCTTCTCTTTGGTTTGGTATTTTTACATATTAGAGAAAAGCTCCAATTAAATGAAATATGCAGAGAAGAGAAAACCAATTTGCTGAAATGAAATGCAAATGAATTAAAATTTTGCATCAAAGTTTCAGCCAATGTTTTGGAAATCTATTTTCCTTGTACAGGCCTATTTTGGTCATAGCGACTCTTTTAAGCTCAGGACAGGCTAACATACCTGTGAGTAAGGGGACATAGCAAAAGGCAGGCATGGAAGGAGAAAGAAAACTTCAGGACCTTACGGGAAAAATCAACAAAGAGAGGGCAAACCCTCTTCAGGTTTTACTTGTATTAAGAATGACATAAATCTCAAAACAGCTACATCAAGAAAGTGGCTTTGGAGAAGAAAACAGAGCAGTAGGAGTTTTAAACACCAAGTCAGGTCACCTAAAGAATCCCATTCTCCTACAAAGAGCACCTGAGTCAACATTCGGAGGATACAAAGTAAACAGCAATCAAGTGAAAACAGGCTTCAGTTAGCTTACTGTTGTGTAAGTCAGGGTTCAATGCTATACACCAGTATCCTTGAGGGGAACCAAGAATCCATGAAATGAAAGAAACTCAAGAAGGATCCTGTGCTGTCTACAAGTGTACTGCAAAAAACCTGAAGACCACAGAATTGACTCTAGAAGCAGTTAGCAAAGTGGTTAAGCCCACAATTCCTGCTGTCTAGCTGAGTGATCTTGGGAAATTTATTTACTCTTTCTAAATATTGGTTACAGAGTTTAATAGAACCTGACTCAGATATTAGTCTGATTGCCTCCCTAAAGGCCTTCAAGCTGTTTGATATCTGATGTTGTTCCTAAATGATTTGTATTTTTAGTCCTTTTTCTCATATATCTTCCTTACCGTAAAAAAAAACCCAGTAACTATTACTGAAACTACTGCTTCTGAATTTATATCTACTTACACTATTATCTGATTGATTCTAGCAGGAGGAATGAGAGCCAACAGACACCTGACTATTCAATGAAAAGGCTGGGAGAGGATTTGAAGGGGAACCAGACAGGTCCTCAAAAACATTTAAAAAAAAAGAACTGCTATATGATCCAGCAATCCTACTTGTAGGCATATATCTAAAGGAATTGGAGTTAATGTGTTGAAGAGATATCTGAATTCCCATGTTCATGGCAGCATTATTCACAATAGCCAAAGTATGGAAGTAAACTAAGTGTCTATCAACAAATGAATAAAGAAAATGTGGTATATATTATATATATGATGGAATGTTATTCTGTCTTTAAATAGAAGGAAATTCTATCATTTATGAAAACATAGATGAACCTGGAGGACATCGTGCTAAACAACATAAGCCAGGTGAAGAAACACAAGTACCACATGATCTTACTTATATATGGAATCTATAAAACGTCAACTATATGGAAGCAGAGAGAGTAGAGTGGTAATCACCAGAGGATGAGGGGTAGCAGGTGGATAGGAAAATGTTGGTCATAAGGTAAGTAGTTTCAGTTAGACAGTAGGAATAAGTCTGTGAGACCTATTGCATAGCAGAGTGACTATGGTTAATAATGTATTGTATATTTCAAAATTGCTAAGAGCAAATTTCAAATGTCTAACCACAAAAAAATAGTGAGATTATAGATATGTTAACTAGCTTTATTTAGTCATTCCACATTGTATTCTTACATCCAAGCATCGCACTGTACCCCATACATATTTACAGTTATTATCTGTCAGTTAAAAATAGTATTAATTCTAAAAGGAAGCAAAGAATTTAAAAAGAAAAGAAAGCAAAAGAGGGCAAGGCTTGTCTCTGTTCTGCAACCTATTTCCGCCTCCCCCTAGGTGGCACCCCATACCCTTCCAGATGTTCAGTACTTGCTAGGGACCTCATTTCTTTTCCCCTCAAAGAAACTGGTAAAAGACCCCACAAAGGTCACTTACAGCAGAGTGTGCAAGTCCAGAGCTTCTTTCACATAGGAATTGTGTGCTAAGTTTTATCTCTGATGAGAAATAAAAGGCCCTCTGTCCATTCAAGGGATTTTAATTATGGAGGAAGTGAAATAGAAGAAGATTACAAGTGCCACAGAGGTAAGTCACAGTCAATAATAAGAGACTGCTCTGCCTACAGCTACAGCTGGCCGTAACTCAAGCTGTGGAAAATAACTCAGTCTCCTTTTAATTAATCATTATCACTCATAGCCTAAAAATTATCACTTAGAGCATGAGTTATTATTATAAACAGAAATGGAGACTATGTACTAATTCCAAGTTATAGCCTGGAAGCTCCTCTTTTGAGAAAACCACAAGATGAAGTTGTAATATCCTCATTTGATCTATTCTCCTTAAGCTGAAGCAAAGCAATTCTCACCGGCTGAGGAATGCAGTAAAATGGTACTTTCTCTAGTTTTGGCCCTTCCTGTGATCCGGAGCTATAGAGGTATCCACCTATTTTTTATTTACAAAATTCATTACCCAACAAACCAAAAATGGTCTCCCATGCCAGCTGACCTGAAAACCCTCCCGATTTCTACTTGATAAGGAACTTTGAATTAATTAAATCTAAGCACGGGTGTCCTGAACTGAGACAATGGCTCCCTCTGTGAGAACTGCAAACACAAACCTCGGAAGCCTTTTATGGCCAGGTTAACATGAACAGCTGTCCCCTCAGCTGCCTTTCAATTAGTTGGGAAGATGGAGGCTGCCTGCTAAGTCGGGTCTGGGATGCACAGAGGCTCCACTGGTGGATGTGGTGTATAATGAGCGGGGCCCATTGCCGAGCAGTCGGTTCTGCAGCATGCAGTTAAGGGAATCAAGTACCACAGACTTCTGCCCCACCCGCATCCCCTCTCTTCCTTGGCTTGCTGTATCAAATGCCATTCCCGTCAGCACGGAAAAAAATACACAATGAAAGATGAGGCACACACCTGCCTGCTTTAACTCTGGGCTTTTAAGAAGGGGCTCTCCTAAAACGGAGCCAAGGCATTGGAATGACCCAGAGAGGTCAGGCAAGTGAAGGACTCTGGCCTTCATCCATGGCTTAGCCTTGGCAGATGATAGCCCTTCTCATTTTACAACCTGGGAGCCGGGTGATGACGCATTGAAAGGGTAGTGAGAACTTACTGTAAAAATAACAGATCAAGTCGGGTGCGGAGTCTAACGCCTGTAATCCCAGCACTTTGGGAGGCTGAGGTGGGTGGATTCACAAGGTCAGGAATTCAAGACCAGCCTGATCAACATGGTGAAACTCCATCTCTACTAAAAATACAAAAACTACCCAGGCATGGATATGGCTGTAATCCCAGCTACTCAGGAGGCTGAGGCAGGAGAATCATTTGAACCTGGGAGGTGGAGGTTGCAGTTAGCCAAGATGGCACCATTGCACTCTAACCTGCATGACAGAGTGAGACTCTGTCTCAAAAAAAAAAAAAGAAAAAGAATAACTTCAAGTGAGAACATTAGAGCCAGGCTGCAGATACAGGGGAGTTGGAAAGGTGGGCCTGAATCTCAATTTGGCAATTGCATATAGAGATCCTCAACCCTGTTGAAGTAGAGATTATAATATTAGTACCAAGTATTGAGTATCTATTGTGTTCCAGATTTTTAAATATACTACATGTAGTTATGACTTAGGTATTAGTAATCCCACTTTATCAGATAAGGAAAGTAGGGCTCAGAGGGTGAAGCAGCTTGCCCAAAGTTACACAAGGAGGAAGAGTTGAGGAAGGCCTTCAAACCCAGGCCTGTCTGCATGTGATCTGTGTATGACAGCTAACCATCACAATCCTCAGCTAACACAAACTCATGGGCGTTCTGAAGTCCAGAGTTCCCAGTGTTTTTGTCAACTCAGCCTTCTAGAAGGTTTATTTTGGGATACGTGCTTTTAAAAGGAAGTAAACAGATGATGGCAGGACAAAAAAAAAAAAAAAAAACAGGCTCTCTTCTGAGCCTAATTGCAATTAGCAAATAACCTCAGACTCAAATTATGATGTATTTAACACCAGAAATTAAATTCATTAATTATTGTGCAGCCAACACTGAAATCTTGCAGCAAATCTACCCTCTGAATAAAATATTTTCAAATTAAAAATGTACTTACTCCTCCTTATTAACAATTTAATAGTTATGTGTTAAGCATTTTGAATTAAGTAAAAAAGAAAAAGGGCAGTAAGAGAACTGGAAGATATTCAAATCAGGAGTACCTTGGGTTGGAAAGCAATAGAATTGAGACCTCTAGAAAGAACTATCTTCTGACTTCCTGGGAGTTCAAATGTGAGACAGACAGCTGAGCCTATCCTTAGTCCAGCGCATAAAGCTTGCCTATTTGTTTTAAATTTGCCACTTTGAGAATTTAAAAGTTGGAATTTGCAAGCATATTTGTCTGCCTATATTCTTATTCATTTATTTATTATCTTTCCCCTTTATTCAGTGATAAACACGTGTGTATAGAGTGGGTTAGGCACTGTGCTAGACTCCGGGGATTCAAGATACAACAAGACATAGTGCTTGTCCACAGGAGATTACTGTCTAGTCATGCAATAGGCAAAAAAATATTAAGTAGATACACTAAGTGGTAAGGATAGAGCTATGCAAAGAATGTTGTGAGAGCTGAGAGGAGGATTTGGGGGAGCACACTGAGGGAATCCAGAAAAACAGCATGGAGGAGGTGATGTTTGAACTAGATCTTTAAAGATCATAACAGCCACTCCAAGGAAGAAGAGGGAACAAAGAAGAAGAAGCAACTTCAAAGAGGCAGCAGAGAATGAAAACATCCATGTAGGATAGAAGCAAGGAAATGGGCATCATGTTGCTCCAAAAATCAGTTCAGTAGGCAAGCAATGAGACTGGGGGCAGAGAGCTAAGCAAAGACAGCATGGAGGGTCTTGCATTAATGAATGTTAATGAATCTTAACATTATCTCATCAAACATTTTCCATCATAATATTTGCCAGTCAGTAAACAAATTGGTATTTTGCAACCAGGAGAGAGATGGTTCGTAAGTGAGATATTACACATCAAGTTTAAATAAACTAAGAATTTTTTTTATATGATTAACTGTTTTTAGACACTACAAGTTCAAAGTTAGTCCTATAATAACATTCACAACCCTTAGTCACTCACATGTTGATATGTCCTCTTAAATGGGAGAAATGGAGGAAGTTACAGCCAATAAACCAAGAAGTGGGCATGACAGAACCAAGGCATTTATGGGAAGATGCCCCATGTGAACAGCATTCATTATGCAACTTTGTGAAAAAAAGGTTGCCAATGACAGTAGTAGTGGTGGAGAGTCCCTGGAGAGCTACAGCAGAGTTTTATTGGTGAACTTTTCTTGACAAAGTTGTGAACTGTCAGTTTGCCATCTCCACCCACAATGCGCTTCTCACCACCGTGACAACTCATCCCAAAGTCAATCTCAGCTTCTAAAACAATACCTAAGTCTAGGAGATGTTTGAGGTATATTGATTGTTTCTAGTACCAATCATCTGTTATCTGGTGCCTGGCTTGTTATACAGTACTATATAATGGCACTAGAAAGTAATGAAAAAAGTTGATACTAGAAGTGAGGTCTGATATGGCAATAACCCACAGTGTGTAGAATTTGTTGGGGAAACAGACAGTAGGCAGCAAAGAAACTGTTATAAGAGACTTAAAATGCTTCGGAGAACATTTTTAGAATCCTGGAACTATCATGAGAAACTGTTAGACAAGGCTGGGAAAAGGCAAGAAAGTCGCTACAGGAAGATAGAAAAATAGTGACCCATGTTACGGCACAGTGAAACATTTGGTAACCTCATACCTTCTGACTAAATCAATTACATTTATAAATAAGTCCAACCACAAAGACAGCTCACATTAATAGCATGAGTTCTAGAACCAAATATCCTTACAAAGTTGTCATCTCTTTTGAATGGCTGACTTGTTTAACAAGAAGGTCAAAATCCTTACAAACTTTCTAACACAATACTTTGGATAATCTCTAGGATAAGAGTCTTTCAGGAAAAAAGGCACTCAGTCCTTGTCCTGTTGCTCACCATATAAAGACTTGCCACCTGACTTCCCTGTGCCTCAGCTATTTCATCTGTAACACAGGGATTAAGAAGAGGGGTAGACCAGGAGAGAGTTGTTAATATTGCTCTTAATTTTTTTTTTTCTTTTTTTTTGGCTGGAGTGCACTGGCGCTATCTCAGCTCACTGCAGTCTTTGCCTCCCAGGTTCAAATGATTCTCCTGCCTCAACCTCCCAAGTAGCTGAGACTACAAGTATAGGCCACCATGCCTGGATAATTTTTGTATTTTTAGTAGAGACGGGGTTTCACCATGTTGGCTAGGCTGGTCTTGAACTCCTGACCTCAGGTGATCTGCCCACCTCAGCCTCCCAAAGTCCTAGGATTGCAGGCGTGAGCCACCACACCCAACTTACACTTAAATCTTTTCACCAACTGAGAATAAAAAGCAAATTGCAGACAGGAGCCAGCCAAATTTATTACTGACTAACAGAAGAAAGATTGGCTGCAATCTAGAAATAACCACCTTGAATGGGATAACATACCAACAAACAAAAGCTTACCTACATGCAAAGAAAATTAAAAAAATAAAAAAAAATCAACATGGAATCTAACAAAAATTCTGAGATGGATACAGGAAAGAAACAAGTAGAAGACAAAGACAGCCTATTTCTGAAAGATAAAGAACATTTGAGGCAACAATTGCCTTCCACTTTCAAGAAGAATAAAATATAAATGATACTTCATTTAAAAAAAAACATCTAATACAAGAGATTACAGAATGGGTAAAATGGAGGCTGAGGAGCTACGGAAGAAAATTAAGAATAACAATATTATTGCAGAAATTTAGACTGAATTAAAAGAAAAAGTATACCATACATAATGCCAATGAAAGTAGCAAAGAGAGAATCAAAAATGTGTTAAAAAAAATAGAGATACAAAATACAGATAATTGGTGTTTCTTAAAAGATAATAGGGTAAGAGAAAAATAAACATGAAAGATAACATGTTAATCATAACCAACTATATTTACAACTAAAAGTTATTTTTATCACCAGGTAATAGAATTTTATGTGATTTTTCCCTATTTTATATGTCATACTTTTTTAAGATGTAAAAAAACTCTTCATGGTTATAAAAAGCAAAATCTTACTTGAAGGCTGAGCAAGTTGCTCCGAAATGTTCTGAAGACTCTATCAAAAGCAACCCAGACCCCTGTAAAATGACAGTGACGTCCATAAAAGAAGGGTTCGTTCACTGCTGAGATAGCTTTCCAGGATCGGCCACGCAATTTCTTCTTTAAAATCATGAAGAGTTTGAAATGTTATGGTTAAACTCAGTTTTTCTTCCAAAATAGATGCCCCTGATTCCCCTTGACTACCACCTATAGCAAAAAGATTGTGCCAAAATTTCTAGATCCCATATTACCCTAACATTTAGCACACATATTTCTTAATTGTATCTTTTCTTCTTTCTAGAAGCAGAGATGAAAGCTTCAGCGGTCAGAGGCAGTGTTGTAAACTTCTCTTGCCTTTCTCATAGTGTCTAGCATAAACAAGGGACAGAGGTGGTTCTCTAAATCTTTCTAAAATAGATACTGGTCCATCTGGAAAGCAAATGCCAGTATCAAGCCAGTCACAAATATCTCTACTCCAAATACAGGACAATACAGTACTTTCTGATTCTACATGGAAATAAAATTCTTTGGCCTTATCTAAATCTCCAAAAAGTCAGCAGCTTTGTTTCACCTCCAGTGTGAATAATAATGTTTAAAAAATGCATATTCCATGGTCTAGTTCTGTTCCTCTGCAACTATAACAAGTAAAGACCAATGACAACAGAGCAGCCTTGCTCCGCAAACCTTTTGATGAAATAGACTGAAATTATTAGGTGCAGTCATTAAGTTTCACACTCACAGAAGGTTCATCTCTATGTTCCTTCTCAATCGATGTTCAGGGGCAATCTGATGCTCTTACTTTTTCAATTTCAGGTAGGTGGGAGCTGGTGGGCTTCATTTGTCAGGGAAAGAATTATGCTTCAGTTCAAAGAAGAAAGCAATTTATTGTTTCAAGAGATAGTCTCACATAAAATTTATCCAGCTGTCCAAGGTCAAGTTGGAGGTTCTCATCCATACCAAGCAGCAGGAATAAACATGAAATGAGATGACACAAAGAAAAACTACAGGTTGACTGAAAGTATTAAACGCCTGACCTCAAACAAGGGATTAAATATACAATAAAATAATAAAAATAATTTGTAAGATGGCCTCCTCCTTTGTACCCTCCTCAACCCAAAATAGTCAAGGAGATTAGTAAGTGCCCTATACCACATTCAGAAAGGTAAATGGATTTCTCAGAGTGGGAAAAAACAGACCTTTCATGATTTCACCGTTTACTGGAGGACTATTCTTTGTAGTTTTTTTTTTTTTTTTCCTGTAAGTTATGAGTCAGATGGACCTCCATTCCTGGCATCAGAAGGAAGTCTGCAATATTTCTTCAGTGATTAGATGAATGGCTATAACTTCAGTTCTAATATTCTTTCTAACCTAAAATACCCCCCTTCCTATAAGCCACGTCATTAGCTCCCTTATAATGTAATTCAAGTAGAAGTGCCTCAGGTGGTATCCTACATTATTCCTTTTTTTCCCTTCTGTATCCCTTTCAATTCCTTAGACACTTATAAAAATGAAGCATAAATTGTCATGACATTTTGCATTACCTATACATATCCAAACCAAAACCAAAAGGTCTCAGTCAGCTCAGGCTGCCATTAAAAAACTACTTTAGACTGGGTAGCTTCAACAATAGAAATATGTTTCTAACAGGTATGGAAGCTGTAGGTCCAAGATCAGGGTGCCAGCATAGTCAGGTTCTGGTGAGGGCCTTTTTTTCCTCCACATGGTACAGAGAGAGAGAGAGAGAGAGAGAGAGAGAGAGAGAGAGAGAGAGAGACAGAGAGAGAGAGAGAGAGAGAGAGAGAGAGAGAGAGAGAGTGTGTGTGTGTGTGTGTGTGTGCTTGTTCTGTGTGTCTTACAAGGACATCAATCTCATTGAATCAGGGCCACATCCTTATGACCTCATTTAACTTTAATTACCTCCTTAGAGGCTCTGTCTTTAAATATAGTCACATTAGGGGGTTAGGGCTTCAGTGTATAAATTTTGAGAGGACACAATTTAATCCTTAGAAAATAGGAAACTTAGACTTCTAAATTATATTTACATATATATTTTGGAAAAGAATTATTTAACATACAAAATACAAGTTGGCACGTGAAAAAGTAGGGCAGGAAAGAAAATGCAGGATGAAATGGTTACATATACTTGTAGGAATGCAAAGTGTGTCTTCATTTTGGATGAAATAGTTACATATACTTGTAGGAATGCAAAGTGTGTCTTCATTTATTTATAGGGACTAATACCTTAAAGGAAAGCATCAAGACTTAAAATTGTTAACCAACATTCAAAAGCATATTTATTTAACATTTACTTATTTCACTTATTTATATTTTTCAATACCTATCTTATTTATGACTCTAAGCTAGAAGTTAAGAGAATTATAAATAAATAAGACCCAGTCTGGAGACTTACCATATAAACAGAGAGAAGTATTTAAATGCTCACAATGCTTGCAATAGAACATAGAATTAACTAATTCAATAAATATGGTTTGAATACAGCATAACTTGCCTGGCACTATACCAAGTAATGGAGCAATATGTAAAAATGTGTGCCATACACCCTGAACTCAGGGAGTTTAGTAACTATCGTAGGAATTTTAATACATGCATTAGAGAGATACAAAGTACAGTTGAACTGAGTTGGTGGTAGGGGTTGGAGGGAGATTAGTTCTTTTATTGTATCAGAGAAGGCTTCATTAAAGAGGTTGAAATAATACTAATCTGTGACAGTAAAAATGTAAAACAATCTCCATCACAAATTGGCCAGCCATTCACTCTTTCTAACTGCAGACATAAACCAGTTTCCAGTCTTCAGCAGTGATGTCTATATATTTGTTGGCTACATATTCTTAAGTATGCCTGACCTCTTTCCTACATCAGTCTGTAAGGTCCTATGATCAAATCCTCTGAAATATTTATCAAAGTATTTTCATAAACATAGATCCTACTGAGAGATTTTCAACATCAGTAGAGTGAGCAGATTAGCAATTAAAACCAGAGTTTGCAAATCCATTTTTGGTAGTCACAGACTATGTAATTCAAAGAACTATTGCACTAAAACAACTATATCTCAGATAAAATATTATTTTTAATGTATTACTAGGTCTCTGGGAAGAAATGAAAATCTCCAAGGCCTTCATATCTCTACCAAAGCTGAAAGCAGATCTGGAAGTAATAAGCAAATTTTTAGAATGAGGTTGTCCCAAGAGCAAACATTTTAGCAATACTGAAGCAATATCTTGGTACAGCAGCAAAGTGGAGGACCTGAGTTTGAAACTCTCACAATAAAGTCAGAGACCATTAAAGAAGGACATTATAGCCCCAAATTATGAGAATCCCTTAGCAGAAGCCAATGGAATCTTCTGTGAAGAAAACCATAAACAATTTAGGCCCACATAGTTCCCAGAAAATAAAATTAAATAAATTCAATACACTCAAATATTACAAAAATATAAGAATACAAGCCATCATAAATGAGACTCCGTAGAAACAGCCATCAGTACACACTTAGATCTCTATCTTTAATTATCAAATATAGACCAGAATGCAATTGTGAATATAACACATCAACAAACAAAAATTTGAATCACAAAAATGAAGAAGAAATGAGAAATTATGAACATTCCACATTTGAAAATCCAAAATTCAAAATACTCCAAATTCTGAACAATTTTTTGAGTGCTAACATGATGCTTAAAGGAAATCCTCATTGGAGAATTTGAAATTTCAAATTTTGGATTTGAGATCCTCAACTGATAGGCATAACACAAATATTCCAAAATCCAACACACTTTTTGTCCAAAGCATTTCTGATAAGAGATACCATAACAGAAATGACCAGGTATGTAGGTGTGGTTGTAATTGCTTCTAGAAATCAAATCGTTGTTGGAAGAAATCAAAGTTGGGATTCAATATCCAATTATGCATAATGAAGAAGAAAAAAGTAAAGTGACAGAACTGGCCGATAACACAACACAAAGGGATGGGAAGTAGAAATAAGAAGTGAAAATATATGGAAACAGAATGAGAAGATCTTACAGCCAACTAATCAACTTCCCAACATGAAAGAGTAGAAAAAACAGGTAGAGATAATATTTGAGAAGACAATAATTGAGGATTAATGAAAACATAATGTACCCCAAGCAGGATAAATAAATCAATTCATACCTAGACACATTATACAAAAAGCATGGAATATCAAGACAAAGAGAAGATACTAAAGTAGCCAAAGAGAAAAATAGATAACACAAAGCTGCCAGCAAACTTAACAACAATCAAAACCAGCAAGTAGTGAAATAATATCTTTTTTCATTTGTTTTTCAAACTGTTAAGTTCAAGGGTACATGTGCAGGATGGGCAGGTTCGTTACATAGTTAAATGTGTGTCAAGAGGGCTTTTTGTACAGATTACTTCACCCAGGTACTGAACCTAGTATCCATTATTTATTTTTCCTGATCTTTTCCCTCCTCTCACTCTCCATCCTCCATTATGCCCCAGTGTGTGTCCTCCTCTTCTATGTGTCCGTGTATTCTCATCATTTAGCTCTCTCTTCTAAGTGAGAATATTTGGTTTTCTGTTCCTTCATTAGTTTGCCAAAAATAATGGCCTCCAGCTGCATCCATGTCCCTGCAAAGGACATGATCGTGCTCTTTTTTGTGGCTGCATAGTATTTCATGGTGTATATGTACCATTTTATTATACAGTCTGTCATTGATACACATGTGGGTTGATTCCATGTCTTTGCTATTGTGAATAGTGCTTCAATGAACATAGAGCAAAGACACTTGTGTGCATGTGTCTTTATAATACAATGACTTATATTCCTTTGGGTATATAACCAGTAATGGGATTGTTGGATCAAATGGTATTTCTGTATTTAGGTCTTTAAGGACTTGTCACATTGTCTTCCACAATGATTGAACTAATTTATACTCCCACCAACAATGTAAAAGTGTTCCTTTTTCCCACAACCTTGCCAGTATCTGGTATTTTCTGACTTTTTAATAATAGCCATTCTCACTGGTGTGAGATGGTATCTCATTGTGGTTTCGATTGCATTTCTCTACTGATCAGTGATGTTGAGCTTTTTTTCATATGATTGTTGGCTGCGTATATGTCTTCTTTTGAGATATCTCTGTTTATGTTCTTTGCCCATTTTTTAATGAAGTTGTTTGGTTTCTTCTTGTAAATTTGCTTAAGTTCCCTATAGATGCTGGATATTAGACCTTTATCAGATGCATAGTTTGCAAAATTTTTTCACCATTCTCAAGGTTGTCTATTTATTCTGTTGATAGTTTCTTTTCCCGTACAGAAACTCTTTAGTTTAATTAAATTTCATTTGCTGAGGAGTGTTTTGTGTCAAATTATGTGGTCAATTTTATAGTACATGAAATGTGTTGATGAAAAGAATGTATATTCCATTGTCCTTGGATGGAGAGTTCTGTAGATGTATATTAGATCCATTTGATTCAGTACTGAATTCAGATTCTAAATATTTTTGTTAATTTTCTGCCTTGATGATGTGTCTAATACTGTCAGTGGAATGCTGAAGTCTCCCTCTATTATTGTGTAAGATATAAGCCTCATTGGAAGTCTCTAAGAACTTGCTTTATGAGTCTGGGTGCTTCTGTATTAGGTGTAAATATATTTAAAATAGTTAGGTCTTCTTGTTGAATTGAACCCTCTACCATGATGTGATGCCCTCCTTGTCTTTTTTCTTTTTTGCCTTTGTTGGTTTGATACCTGTTTTGTCTGAAATTAGAATTGGAACCCCTGCTTTTTTCTGTTTTTCATTTGCTTGGTAGATTTTTTCCATCTCTTTACTTTGAGTCTGTGGGTGTCACTGCATGTGAGATGGGTCTCTTGAAGACAGCATATTAATGGGTCTTTGTTCTCTGTCCAGCTTGTCACTCTGTGCCTTTTAATTGGGGCATTTAGCCCATTTCATTCAAGATTGGTATTGATGTGTATGGATTTAATCCTGTCATCATGTTAGCTGGTTATTACATAGACTTGTTTGTGTGGTTGCTTTATAGTATCACTGGTCTGTGTACTTTAGTGTGTTTCTGTAGTGGTTGGTAATGGTCTTTCCTTTTATATTTAACACTACCTTCAGGAGCTCTTATAAAGTATATCTTGTGGTAATAAATTTTCTCAGCATTTGCTTATCTTAAAAAGGTCTTATTTCTCTTTCACTTATGAAGATTAGTTTGGCCAGATATAAAATTCCAGGTTGGAATTTCTTTTCTTTAAGAATGTTGAATATTGACCCCTAATCTCTTTTGGCTTGTAGGCTTCTGCTGAGAGGTCCTCTGTTAGTCTGATTGGCTTTCCTTTGTAGGTAACCTAACTTTTCTGTCTAGCTGCCTTTTTTTTTTTTCATTTTGACTTTGGAGAATCTGAGAATTATGTATCTTGGGGATGATCTAATTGTGAAGTATCTTCTCTGTATTTCCTGAATGTAAGTGCTAGCTTCTCTAGCTAGGTTGGGAGGGTTCTCATGGATGATATATGAAATATGTTTTCCAAGTTGCTTACACTTGCCCCATCCATCATAGAATTGATCTCTTTGTATAATCTCATATTTCTCAGTGGTTTTGTTCATTCTTTTTTATTCTTTTTTCTCTACTTACATAATTTCATATTTCTCAGGGGTTTTGTTCATTCCTTTTTATTTGTTTTTCTCTGTTCTTGTCTGTCTTATTTCGAAAGCCAGTCTTTAAGCTCTGAGATTCTTTTCTCAGTTTAGTCTATTCTGGTATTAATACTTGTGATTGCATTTTGAAATTCGTGTAGTGTGTTTTATTCACTATCAGATCAGCTATGTACTTTTCTATCTTGACTATTTTGTCTGTCAGCTCCTGTATTATTTTATTGTGACCCTTAGCTTCTTGAATTGGATTTCAATGCTCATTGCATCTCAATGATCTTTGTCCCTATTCATATTCTGAATTATATTTCTGTTGTTTTAGCCATCTCAACCCTGTTCAGAACCCTTGCTGGAGAAGTGGTACAGTTCCTTGGAGGAAAAAAGGCACTCAGAGTTCTTGCATTAGTCTTTCTCATCTTTGTAGGTTGATGTCTCTTCAATCTTTAAAGTTACCAACCTTTGAATTTTTTTTCTTTTATTCTGTTTGATGACCTTGAGGGTTTGGTTGGTATAAATTGGATTCAGCTGACTGACTTTATTTCTAGAAAATTTTAGGGGGCCAACGCTCAGCTCTCAACTCCTGGATTACAGGCTCTAACTCTGAAGGACTTCTATTGGGCCCTAACTTTGTTCCCTGGCTCCTCCACATTAGGAATCCATTGTTCTGGGGGGACCAAGGTGCTCCCAGTCCTCTGGGCACTATATTCTGATTGGTGGTTTCAACTAAAGCATTTTTCAGTGTGGTGGCAGTGGATCTATCCTCATTTGCACATGCCAGCAGCAGTAGCAGTGCAGTGGGTGTATACTCATTAGCTGTGGGGGAATGCTAGCAGGTGCTAGGGTGCCTGCCTCTGTGCAAGCATTCACCACCTTAGTGGAGGCAATATGGCTGAAGTGGATACAGTGGGGCTGTGCGGTTGACTGTGTGTGCAGTCATGCTGGTGGTACTGTTAGCACAGGGGCAAGGCACTGGCAGACATGGGCCTATGTACAGTCTCTGTGAACCACAGACAGGGGTTCTCAGGGAACAGGGGATTTCACTGTTCTCTATACCGAGTTTTACTTCTATAACAGTGTTGGCACAAGTGCATGGCACAGGCAGGGGTAGGACTGGTTGGCACTGTGCCCACCAAGGCTGCAACTGCAATGGCAGTCCAGGGAAAGAGGAGGCAGAGTGTACTCTCACCGCAGCAGTGGGAGGGTAGGGTGAATGCACACATGCATGTTGATGAGGCAATGAAGGCAAAACCTGCTCACACACATGCACCAGCCACACAATGTGGGGGGTTGCTGTGAGCCCAGGGGAAGCTACAGTATGGGGAAGGAGTGGGTGGTCTGGTGCATGGCTTATAGGAGTTGTGCTGCTGGAGCTCTCTACCAATCAGACATGGTTCGCCAGTGCAGGAGCTATGATATGGGCCCCCAGGGCACCCTAGACTGCCCTGGAAGAGCAGGCCCTGAGAGAGACCAGTAGTCCAAGGGTTCTCAGGTTGAACTAGCTCCAACTAATGGGCAAGACTGCCCTGCAGAGTTCAGGTGTGACAGTTCCCCTAGGGCTAAAGTTTCCAATGGAAGCAAGTTGAGCCTAAGGAGATGGGCTTCCCTGGCCACGCTCGACTACAGAGGATCCCAGACCAAACCCCATGAGCTCCATCTCAGCAGCAGCCCCACCACTTCTTTAAGCAGCTTCACCTGCCAACTTGAGTGTCTATGGTTGTCGAGGGGTCTCCAGCTGCCAGGATTGCAGAGGCCCGTGGTGACAGCGGGTTACTCCTTGCCAGTTCAACTCACTCATTACCCCCAGATTACAGGGGGCCAAGAACAAGCCCTGGTGCATGGTAGCCCCAGGCAGGGTTCTCAGCTTCCTTCCCTTCAGCTGAGCTTCTGTGCCTTCATCTGAGCCCTTTATGTGAGCCCTTCATCCACCCTTGGTGCTTTCCCTCTGAAGAACTGTTAGGATGGCACTAGTCTTCTTGGTCCCGCAGTAGCAATTGTTTCGCCTGTCTGTGTCTAGTTGGTCATCTTGCCCTCCCCTCATGGTTACTTTAACAGTTTTTTAGAAGACTCAGTTCAGAAGGATCAGGCCTGGTTAAAAGCACTGTTCAGAAGGAAGCACAAGCCCAAGCAGTTTCTGGAGGATCTGTCATTAAAAAGCTATTGTTAAAAAATAACAATAATGTTTAATCTGGAGGTTTTAGATGACAGAAATAAATACTAGACAACAGTAACATAAGTAGAGGAATGGATAGGTAATCAGAGTTAAAATGGTCTAAAGTTCTTATATTAAGGGAATTGAGAAAAGAGATGAGATTAGGAGAACAAAGAATTAGGTTTTGTTATGACATAGAACACTGGATGGTGAGTTACTGTTATGCTTCATAACTTACATACATACTGTCTTTTGGTGGCATCAAAAACTGTTTTTTTGAAAAGACTTCTTGAGAAATATTTGCTTTCTGGTATACAATACAAAGAACAAGCAAACCCCTTTTGTGTTCCCTCAATCTCCTTTCTGAACTCTTCTGAACTCCTCCACTTAATCTATTTACCAGGAACATGAACTAATCCTATGAATGAAAAATGGAGAGGCCTCCTTTAGTTACACCTTTTTTTGTTTCTTACCTGAACAGCATCCTCTAGATTAGAAGAAATCAAGTAAGATTTGTGCTTGCAAAACAGAAAATTAGCTATATGAAATGCATTAACAAGCTTCAGCAGCTTGTAAGCAAAAGACAATTTCACAGACGCAGGAATTAAAACCAGTGTGTGTATCAGTGTGTGGTGAAGGAGGAGAGGAGAAACATTTCAGCTGTAGTTAGCCAAGTAATATGTTGTGTGAGAAGGCAGTTGTGATATGTGTGTAAGAATTGTTGAGGTACATATCCAGAAAATTGCAATACAATGTTAACACTTAGAAGTGAACATTTTACATAATACTGTTATATAATACCTGTGAACAGATGTGTTAGTGAATATGTTTAACTATGGGTCTGTTGTGGAGTTGTGTTCTTCCCTGTGTCTGTGACTAGGTATATGATTATACACAGGGGAAAATAGTGTTATATTAGAGATGGAATTCCTGGGAAGTTGTATGTGATGTAAAAGATGATGTAGATAGTAATTTTGTGTATAGAAAAGTGTTAGAGTATGTGTATGCATGTGCACAGTTGTGTGTGTATGTATTTGAGTCTGTGTAGTATTTTATTCCTTCTCCCAGTTTATCTTTTTAAATGACAAATGTATTAGTCTGTTCCCATGCTGCTAATAGACATACCCAATACTGGATAATTTATAAAGGAAAGAGATTTAATTGGCTCACAATTCAGCATGACTGGAGAGGCCTCAGAAAACTTACAACCATGGCAGAAGGGGAAGCAAACACGTCCTTCTTCATATGGTGGCAGAAGGAAGAAATGACAAGCAAAAAAGGAAAAAGCCCCTATAAAACCATGAGATGTCATGAGAACTAATTCACTATCATAAGAACAGCAGCATGGCAGTAACCCTCATGATTCAATTACCTCCCTCTCACAACATGTGAGTATTATGAGAACTACAATTCCAGATAAGATTTGGTTAGGGACACAGTCAAGCCATATCATTCCATCCCTGGTCCCACTCAAATCTCACATCCTTACATTTCAAAACATAATCATGTGTTTCTAAAAGTCCCCCAAAGTTTTAACTCATTCCATTCTTAACTCAAAAGTCCAAAGTCTCATCTAAGACAAGGCAAGTCCCTTCCACTTATGAGGTTGTAAAATCAATAGCAAGTTAGTTATTTCCTAGATACAGTGAGAGTATAGGCATTAGGTAAATACACCTGTTCCAAATGGAAGAAATTGACCAAAATGAAGTAGCTCTACAGGCCCCATGAAAGTCCAAAATCCAGTAGTGCAGTCATTAAACCTTAATGTTTAAAGTTTAAAGTTCCAAAATGATCCATTGACTCCATGTCTCACATCCAGGAAATGATGATGCAAAAGGTAGTCTCCCATGGCCTTGGGCAGCTTCAGCCCTGTGGCTGTGCAGAGTACAGCTCCCCTTCTTGCTGCTTTCGTAGGCTGGTGTTAAGTATCTGTGGCTTTTCCAGGTACATGATGCAAGCTGTCAGTACATCTTTTATTCTGGGTTTGGAGGACAGTGGCTTCTTCACACAGTTCCACTTGGCAGTGCCCCAGTGGGGACTCTGTTTGTGGGCTCCCACCCCACATTTCCCTTCCACACTACCCTGGCAGAGATTCTCCATGAGGAATCTGCCCCTGCAGAAAACTTTGGCCTGGACATCCAGGCATTTCCATACATCCAGTGAAATCTAGGCAGAGGTTCCCAAACCTCAATTCTTGACTTCTGTGTGCCTGCAGGCTCAACATTACGTAGAAGTTGCCAATGCTTGGGGCTTGCACGCTCCAAAGCCACAGCCCAAGTTATACTTTGGCCCCTTTTAGCACAGCTGGGGCTGCTGGGTTGCAGGGCACTAACTCCCTAGGCTGCACACAGCAGAAGGGCCCTTGGCCCATGAAACCACTTTTTTTGCTCCTAGGCCTCTGGGCCTGTGGTGGGAGGGGCTGCCACAAAGGTCTCTGAAATGCCCTGGAGACATTCTCCCATGTGTCTTGGTGATTAACATTCGGTTCCTTATTACTTATGCAAATTTCTGCAGCTAGCTTGAATTTCTCCCCAGAAAAAATAAAAGATTATTCTTTTGTACTGCATCATCAGGCTAACATTTTCCAAACTTTTATGTTCTGCTTCCTCTTGAATGCTTCGCCACTTAGAAATTTCTTCCACCAGATACCCTAAATCATCTCTCTCAAGTTTAAAGTTCTGCAGATCTCTAGGGCAGGGGCAAAATGCTGCCAATCTTTTTGCTAAAGTGTAACAAGAGTCACCTTTGCTCCAGTTCCCAACAAGTTCCTCATTTTCATCTGAGACTACCTGAGCCTGAACTTTATTGTCCATACCACTGATTTTGACCAATATCATTTTGATCAAAACCATTCATCAAGTCTCTAGTAATTTCCAAACTTTCCAACATCTTCCTGTCTTCTGAGCCCTTCAAGTCTCTACAAAGTTCCAGACTTTCCCACATTTTCCTGTCTTCTTCTGAGCCCTCCAAACTGTTTCAACCTCTGCCTGTCTGTTACCCAGTTCCAAAGTTGCTTCTACAATTTCAGGTATCTTTACAGCAACCTCTCACTCTACTGGTACCAATTTACTACATCAGTCCATTCTCATGCTGCTAATAAAGACATACTTGAGACTGGGTGATTTATAAAGGAAAAAGGTTTAATTGACTCACATTTCAGCACAGCTGGGGAGATCTCAAGAAACTTACAATCATGGCAAAAGGTAAAGCAAACACATGGTGGCAGGAAGGAGAAGTGTTGAGCGAAAAAGGAAAAAGTCTCTTAAAAAACCATCAGGACTTATGAGAACTCACTCACTATCACAAGAACAGCAGCATGGGGGCAACGAGCCCCATGATTCAATTACCTCCCACTGGCTCCCTCCCATGACACATGGGGATTATGAGAAGTACAATTCAAGATGTCATTTAGGTGGGTACACAGCCAACCATATTACCAAATTACTTTTGATCAGAAATTTTGCTGAAGGCAGCCAGGTGTTAGTGCCATTATCCTTCCAAACATGAAGGGAATAAAAGTTCTTGTTGGACCAATAAGCACACCAATAATTAATTAACTTAGTATGCTTCATAACTGCCATCCTCAGATAAATAATTCACACAGGTAGCCAAACCCTCTCCTTTTTTCCAGCACTTGGGCAAGAAGAAATATCCAAAGGTCAATTGCTTGCCCAAGACAGCCTGACTTTTTTTTAATCACAAAGCTAATTTGAACTCATATGTCAAAAAAGACTAAATGTTCTATAACCTGGAAAGTAGAGAATGAATAATAATTTAGATTTAAAATAACTCAATTATAAAATAACCAAAGGCTCATTAAATCTTTTCCAGGCCAAGAGGCAATTGCAGGTCAAGTGATTACAAATATAGGGAGCATCTGGCCCCACCTAACCCAAGATTCTAAGGGGTAACTTCACCAACTCTTGGTTCTTTGCTTAAGGCTTCCTGGTCTGGGAGGCAAGGCCAAGTCCATGAATATCTCTGGCCCTGCCCATCCATACAACTAAGCAGCAATCCCAGAAGCCTCAGTCATGCTTGGAGCCCAGCACATGGCTCTCCCTAACAACAGGTTCAAAACAACAGTACTATCTAGCCAGAAAAGACAACATGCATCCCTGCCTGGCCAGAGACAACTGCAGAGTTTAATAGGTAGCTCCGTTTAATGGCAGAGGCCAGCGAGTGGTTTCACTGGACTATGAAGAACAACCATAAGTATCATTTTACCTCAGAGCACAAAAAGTAACCCAGACATACTGGAGAACCCAACACTAAGGTCTGCCTGTGAAGGATTGCTACAAGCTGACCCAACAAGAATCCCAGGCTAGACTAATATTAAAGTTGTATCACCACCAAATAACACCTTCAAAGGCCAAAAGAGGTAGGCATCTTTTCAAATGTACAGGCATTAATGTAAGAACAGGATTATTAAAAATCCAGGAAATATGGAACTTCCAAAAGAAACTAATAATGCTACAATAATTTTCTCCAGAAGAAATGGAGATCTATGAAATAGCTAACAAATAATTTAGAATAAACCTCTTGTAGGAATTCAGGGAACTCTAAGAATATATGGATAGAAAATCAAATAAAATTTAGAAAACAACTCATGAACAAAATAAAAAGTTTGACAATGATAAACAATAATAAAAAATGAAAAACCTAGAATTAAAGAAAGTATAACTGAAATGAAAAATTCAATACAAAGCTTCAGAAGCAGACTTGATCCAGCAGAAGAAAGAGCTAGTGTCCTCAAAGACAGGAGATTAAAAATTATCCAATCGAAAGAGAAAAAAAGAATCAGGGAGGCCTATAGGAATTATGGGACAGCATCAAGCAAACAAATAATCACACAATAAGAATTCAAAAAAAAAAAAAAAAGAAAGAAAGGCCTAAAAAACGTGTTTAGAAAATAATGGCTAAAAATTTCCCAAATCTTGAGAAACATGTCAATATCCAGGTATAGGAAACTCAGAGGTCCCCAATAAAATTCAACTCAAAGATGCATTTACCAATATACATCATAATCAAATTATCAAAAATGAAAAACAAAGAAAAATAGCAAGAGATAAGAAACAAGGGAATCAAGGAAACCCCAATGCAGCTATCAGCAGATTTCTCAACAGCAAATCTTGCAGACCAAGAAAGAGTAAAATAATATATTTTAAGCTTTAAAGAAAAAAACTTTCCAGCAAGAATTCTTTAACAGCATTACAAAATGGTAGTATTAAGTTCTTACCTATCAATAATTACCTTGAAACAAATGAATTAAATTTTTCAATAAAAAGACATATAGTGGCTGAATAAATTTTTTAAAAGCAAGAACCAACTATATGCTAGCTATAAGAGATTTGGTTTAATAGTAAGAACACATATAGAATAAAGCGAAGGGATGGAAAAAGATATTCCATGCCAATGTCAGCCAAAAGACAGCAGGGGTAGCTATTTTTATCTCAGATAAAATAAGATTTAAGTCAAAAACTATAAAAAGAGATTTTTTAAAAGTTTATTACATAATGATAAAGGGGTTAATCACTAGCAGGACATAACAACTGTACAATATATGCACCCAATATGAAGGACCTAAAAACATAAAGCAATTATTAAATGATCTGATGGAAAAGATAGACTGCAATACTATAATAATAAAGGACCTTCATACCCCACTTTCAACAACGGACAAGTCATCTAGACAGAAAATAAGTAAGAAATGCTGGATTTGATTTACACTTTTAACCAAATGGACCTAACAAACATATATGAAACGCTCTCTCCAACAGAAGCAGAATATACATTCTTCTCAAGCACACACAGAACATTCTCCAGGACAGATCATATATTAGACCACAAACCAAGCATGAAACTAGAAATCAGTAACAGGAGAAAGCTTAGAAAGCACACAAATATTTGTAAATTAAACAATATACTCTTAAACAACCAATGGGTCACAGAATAAAAGTTGAATTAAAAATACCTTGACCCAAATAAAAATGAAAACAAGACACCAAAATTTATAGAGCACAGAAAAAAAAGCAGTCCTAAGATAGAAAGTTATAGCAATAAACACCTATGTCAAAAAAGAATGAAGATCTCAAATAAATAATATAAATTATATGTCAAAGAACTAGAAAAAGAACAAACTAAACCCAAATTTAGCAGAAGGAAGGAAATAACAAAGACAAAGCAGAAATAAGTGGACTAGAGATAAGAAAAACAGTAGGAAAAAAACATCAGCGAAATTGAGTTGATTTCTTGAAAAGAAAATGAAAATTGATGAACCATTAGTCACACTGACTACAAAAAAAAAGAGAAAAGATTCAAATAAATTTATCAGAAATGAAAGAAGAGACATTACAGCTGACAACACAGAAATACAAAAGATTATAAGAAATTCTTATGAATAGTTATGTTGTCAACAAACAGAACAATCTACAAGAAATACATAAGTTCCTATACCCATGCAACCTAAGGCTGAAACATGAAGAAATAGAACATCTGAACAAACCAGTAACAAGTAAGGAGGTTGAGTCAGTAATAAAAGTCTCCCATTAAAGAAAACTAAGAACCAAATTACTACACTGCTGAATTCTACCAAGCATTAAAAGAGGAACTAATAACACTTTTTCTCAAACTATTTCAAAAATTCAAAAGATGAAATGCTTCGAAATGCATTTTACAAAGTCAGCATTATGGTGATCTCAAAGCCAGAAAAAAAAATACTGTAAGAAAATTACAGGTCAATGTCCCTGAGGAACATACATACAAATATCGTCAACAAAATACTAGCAACCTGAAACCGATAGCTCATTAAAATGATTATTCACCATGATCAAGTGGGATTTATTACTGTGAGGCAAGAATGGTTCAACATAAAAATGTGGAACACCACATTTTTAAAATGGGCAAGAAAAATGATATAACCATCTCAATAGATGTATACAATTCACTTGACAGCATTCAACATGCTTTCATTAAAAAAAAGAAAAGAAAAACTTCCAACAGATTAGGTATAGAGGAATGTACTTCAACGTAATAAAGGCCATGTATTGCAAACCTATAACTAACATCATTCTCAACAATGAAAAGTTGAAAGCTTTTCCTCTAAGATCAGGGACAAGATCAAGAATGCTTACTCTCACCACTTCAACATAGTAATGGAAGATGTAGCCAAAGCAATTAGACAAGAGAAAAAAATAAAAGGCATCCTAATAAGAAAAGAAAAAGTAAAAATGTCTATATTTACTAAAAATATAATCATATATCTGCAAAACCCTAAAGATTATCTGAAAACTCTTAGAATTGATAAATGAATTCAGTAAATGCATGCCACAAATCAATTTACCAAAATTAGTATCATTTCTATACACTAGTAATAATATCTAAAAAAAAAAGTAAGAAAATCTCATTTACAATTTAAAAAAATTAAATATTTAAGTGTAAATTTAACCAACAAGGTAAAAGACTTGTATACCAAAAGCTATAATACAATGATGAAAGGAAAATGAAGAAAACATAAATTAAAATGTATCCCATGTTTATGGATTGAAAAATCAATATTGTGAAAATGTCTATACTTTCCAAAGCAACCCAGTCAATGCAATGTCTATCAAAATTCCAATGTCATTTTTCACAGAAAACAAAATATATTCTGAAATTTATATGAAACCGGAAAAGACCCTGAATAACCAAACTTAACAAAAATAACAAAACTGGAAGCATCACATTCTTTGTTTTCAAGTGATATTATAAAGTGAATATAATCAAAACATCATTGTATTGGAATTTAAAAAGACACATCAACCAATAGAACAACATTGAAATCCCAATAGAAAAACGCATGCATTTATAGTCAATCCACTTTTTATAAAAGTACCAAGAACACACAATGGGACAATGATGGTCTCTTCAATAAACAATGTTGGAAAAATTGAATATCCACATGCAGAAGAATAACACTGGACACTTGTCTCACGTTACATAAAAAAAATCAACTTCAAAAGAGATTAAAAACTAAAAAATAAAACCTGAAACTACTAGAAAAAACCAGGGGAAAATTTCACAACATTGGTCTGGGTAACAACTTTCTTAATATAATCCCAAAACCATAAGCAACAAAAGCAAAAATAGACAAATGGGATGACATCAAACTAAAAAGCTTCTACATAGCAGAGGAAACAATTAACAACTCCCATTCTTCCATTTCTTCACTTTGTTGTGAAGCAACAACCACAGAATGGGACAAAATGGGAGAATGGAATAAGGTATTAATAACCAATGTGAATAAGGAACTTAAGTAACTCAATAGGAAGAAAACAAATTGCACAAGTAAAAAATGAACAAGGGACCTAAACAGATATTTCTCAAAAAAAGACATACAAATGGCCAGGAGGTACATGAAAAGAAACTCAACATCACTAATTATTAGAGAAATGCAAATTAAAACAAAAATGAGACATCATCTCACCTGTTCGCATGGTGATTATCAAATGGGTGTTTATTAATCAAAAGATATAAACTTTCATTTCAGTTAGGAAGTTTTTGAGTGATACTGCAAGCATGGTTACTATAGCTAATAAAAATGTATATTTCTAAATTGCTAAGACAGCAAATTTCAAATGTCTCACCACAAAAATGATAAGTAAGTGAGGTGATGGAAATGTTAATTAGCTTGATTTAATAATTCCACATTGTATACTTATATCAAAACATCACGCAGGCTAGAGATCCAGGATGGCCAATTAGCAGCAGCTCAGGATTGTAGCTCCCAGTGAAAGTGCAGAGAGTGAGTGGATGCCACACTTTCAGATGAATTTTTGTTGCCCACAGACTGGGAGATTCCTGGCAGAAGAGCCCCACGGATCACTAGCATGACTCTTTTGGCTGGCGCAGCTGTTTTGCCAGTGTCCCGGAATGGCGCTTCTCGGTGTGGTGCTTCTCAGTGCAGAATATACAGGACTCGGTGCCCTTTGAGTTGGGCTCGGCTGGTCCCATCCCCACAAGAGAACAGCAATTGGAAGCACTGAGGACTGAGAGTTTCACAGCAAGCACAACCGAACCCGGGAAGGTCCAGCTCTGTGGGGAACGGGCGTCCATCAAAGGAAAACTAAAACAGAAAAAACTTCATCACTGGGCAGAGAGAGATCCAAGATGGCCAATCAGCAGCGGCTCAGGATTGTAGCTCCCAGTGAAAGCGCAGAGAGCAAGTGGATGCCGCAATTTCAGATGAATTTTTGTTGCCCACAAACTGGGAGATTCCCGGTGGAGGAGCCACACAGGTCACCAGCATGACTCTTTTGACCGGCACAGCTGTTTTGCCGGTGCCCCAGCGCAGCACCTCTCAGTGCGGAGTATCCGGGACTGGGTGCCCTTTTAGTCAGGCTCGGCTGGTCCCATCCCCACAAGGAGAACAGCAATTGGAAGCGCCGAGGACTGAGAGTTTCACAGCAAGCACAGCCGAACCTGGGAAGACCTAGCTCTGTGGGGAAGGGGCGTCTGCTGAAGGAAAACTAAGAAACAGAAAAAACTTCATTACCAACAATCCAGACGTCCACTCAGAGACCCAATCTGAAAGTCGGCAATTACAAAGACGACAGGTGGATAAATCCACAAAGATGGGAAGAAACCAGTGCAAAAAGGCTAAGAACATCCGAAATCAGAATGCCTCTCCTCCTACAGGGGATCACAGCTCCTCATTAGCAAGGGAACAAGGCCTGATGGAGAATGAGTGTGATGATCTGTCAGAATCAGGCTTCAGAAGGTGGATGATAAGAAAGCTCTGTGAGCTAAAAGAACATGTTCTAACCCAATGCAAAGAAACTAAGAACCTTGAAAGAAGATTTAATGAAATGCTAATGAGAATGGACAACTTAGAGAGGAATATAAGTGAATTGATGGAGCTGAAAAACACAACACGAGAACTTCACGAAGCATGCACAAGTTTCAACAGGCGAATTGATCAAGCAGAAGAAAGGATATCAGAGGTCGAAGATAAACTCAATGAAATAAAACAAGAAGGCAAGATTAGAGAAAAAATGTTAAAAAGAAATGAACAAAGTCTCCAAGAAATATGGGACTATGTGAAAAGACCTAATCTATGTTTGTTAGGTGTACCTGAAAGTGATGAAGAGAATGAACCCAAACTGGAAAATACTCTTCAGGATATTATCCAGGAAAACCCCCAACCTAGCAAGGCAGGCCAATATTCAAGTCCAGGAAATACAGAGAACACCACAAAGATATTCCTCAAGAAGAGCAACCCCAAGGCACATAATCGCCAGATTCACCAGGGTTGAAATGAAGGAGAAAATGCTAAAGGCAGCCAGAGAGAAGGGTCGGGTTACCCACAAAGGGAAGCCCATCAGACTCACAGCAGATCTCTCAACAGAAACCCTACAAGCCAGAAGAGAGTGGGGGCCAACATTCAACATCCTTAAAGAAAACAACTTTCAACCTAGAATTTCATATCCAGCCAAACTAAGCTTCATAAGTGAAGGAAAAATAAAATTTATTGCGAACAAGCAAGTACTCAGAGATTTCATCACCACCAGGCCTGCTTTACAAGAGCTTCTGAAAGAAGCCCTACACATGGACGGGAACAACCAGTATCAGCCATTCCAAAAACATACCAAAAGGTAAAGAGCATCACCATAATGAAGAATCTACATCAACTAATGGGCAAAACAGCCAGCTAGCATTAAATGGCAGTATCAAACTCACATATATCAATATTAATCCTAAAATTAAATGGACTAAATGCCCCAATCAAAAGACACAGACA
>PVKP010030179.1:0-28199 GCA_004027715.1 Plecturocebus donacophilus
CCAACTGCACTGTTGATCCTGGTGTCCGTGCACGAGAGCTTCATCACATCAGGGTGGAAGCAGTAGGAGTGGTGGAGCACGTGGCTGTGGCAGTAGGACAGTCTTGTAAGAAGTGCTACCATTGTTGTCAGCGTTAGGATTCCCCTGATGACACTTGCCACTCCAATTTGAACTATTCTGGAGTCAGTTAAAATTATGGCATACCTAAGGGGGTTAGTAATGGCCACAAAACGATCAAAAGCCATGGCCAACAGCACTGAGGATTCCATGACAGTGAAAAATTTAATAAAGAACATCTGGGACAAGCAGGCATTAAAGCTGATTTCCCTCACATTGAACCAGAATATACCCAGCATAGTGACCAGAGTGGATATGGACAGGCCGAGGTCAGTGGTGGACAGCATGGAGAGGAAATAGTACATGGGTTCGTGCAGGCTGGGCTGAGTGATGATGGCAAAGAGGATCAGGCTGTTTCCTGAGAGGGCCGTTACATAGAGGACACAGAAGGGAATGGAGATCCAGGTGTGGAAGGCTTCCAGCCCTGGAAGGCTTCCAGCCCAGGAACACCGGTGAGCAGGAAAATGATGGAAGTGGAGGTGATATTCTGAAAAGCTGACATGCTGAACTCAAACGGCAGAATCTTAAGCTGAGTGTCTGGCAATGATAAACTGTATTTATTTATTATGTATTCAATCTGAAATTATTTCACCAAGTAAATATTTATAAAAGATAATGTCTATATTATACAGAAACCTCATAAAGATTGGTTAATGACAACAGCACACTAAGGCCACATCAAACATAGGAGCAGAAAACAGGAAATGAACAGTTTCCTAAGGATACAGAATTTCTACAAAAACAAAGACAGCAGCATTCCATCTTATTTAAGTTCACGTCTGATAAGTGACTTCAAGTGGTAGGTAGTCAGCAGATATTTGCTGGAGTGCGTTCAAAGTGTTGAATGATATTTTAGACAAATAGTAAACAATATATGCAGTGATTCTGATACAGTAACTGAATAACATTAGCTTTTAGAGCCTGTCCAGAAAAAATCTTCTCTTCATCTCCTGCTACTTTCTTTCAATCAAAATCAGATCCAATATCTCCAATCAATAGCCAACATTTGTTGATCCCCTACTATCTATTAGCAGTGTGATAATACCCTGGATAAGCATACAGGCTATTTGTGAAAGCAAAAGTTAAACAGTACCTAAGAAATTTTCATACCACATAACGAGTATGAGTTAGATAACAAAAAAAGTATACTTATGTATAAACAGGAATTAAAGGGCCTCCAATATAAAAGTACTATGGATCATTTGATGTTATTAATTTTTATCCTGCATCCCAAATCAACTTTGTTTACAACTGCATGTTACAAATTTTAACTGGATTAAAATTCTCTGGCATTTACAAGCTGGGTTACCACATGACAAATTACTAAACCGTATGTGCCTCATTTTCCCCATCTCTAAAGTAACAATGGTATGCATATCCCATAGGACTGTTGTGAAGATTAAATTAATGTATGTGAAAATGTCACCAGAGTATCTCACTATGGTAAAAACTTACCAAATGTTATTATCATTAAAGAGAATAATTAAAGTTAAAAAAATATACATACATTGTTTTCCTACATCTATCCCCATACCTTACCCTCATTTATCTCCCTGTCTCTTTATCTGGTAGCTTAAAAAAAAAAAAGTTGGAATATTCTAAGTTTAATTTAGGCAATATCCACTTATCCACTGGTTAATAGCTCTTTCTCATTTCATCTCTTCTTCCTGTACAACTATTTTGTCTCATCCTTTCTTCATCTTTTCAAGTTAAAAAAAAAAGAGCTCTTACTCCTTTCCGGACAACTCCCATTACCTAGTCTTTCAATCTATCTTGGATGTTAGTTTAATATCAAACATTACTGAGTGCAAGCTGCAATCCAGACTGAGATATAGAGCCAAGTAAAGTATTGCACCTGCCCTGAGGATCATTAGGAAATAATAATATAGTTCAGAAAACAAATGTGCAAATGAACAAATAATGAGACTGTATTTAAAATACACACACACACACACACACACACACACACACACACACACTAGGAAGTTGGAGGGGATGGAGTCTAATGGCTTCTCTAAGTAAAGAATTATGGAGTACAGCCTAAGTGAAAATCATCATGAAAAGAAATTCTAAGCATATTCAAAGGCAATGGGGTTTCAGTTATTTTACAAATGCCGCTAAAGTATGAGATGCAAAGTACAGAAAGGTAGTGTTAAGGGGTAAGAGAGATCAAGTATGGGATTAGCTTCTTCACTTCAAAAGGGTGAGAGATTTGTGCCATTCATACAATCTATATAAACATTTGATTTCTTCCTCAACCTAAATATAATTAAAAACAACAACAAGAACAACATTCTTCTTAACTTTCATCCCTGCTGTATCACCTTTCCTACATCAACAACTCCTAAAATGATTTGTCTATCTTCATTTTCCTCCCTCATGGTTCTTACCTTTATTTGAAATCTGACTTCTGTTTTTGACCAAAACATACTTCATTGCATTAGTTATCTATGGCTGAATAAGAAATTACTAAAAATTCAATGGTTTTAAACAAGAAACATATATTACCTCACAGTTCTGTAAGTCAGATGTCTGAGCACAGCAAAACTACATGCACTACTCAGGATCTCACAAGGTTGAAATTAAAATTCCAACCAGTATCATGTTCTTAACTGGAGAGAAGGGTCCTTACAATCCTCACTCAGATTGCTGTGGGAATTTAGTTATTTCTGGTATATGGTTGAGGTCTCCAATTTATTGTTGGGGCTCTTAGCTTCTAGAGGCTACCCTCAGTCCCAGCCAGGTGTTCTAACAACATGACATCTTAGGTCTTCAAGTCCACCAGGAGAACCTCCTTCGAGCTTCCTGTGTCTTTTAAAGACTCCTATGATTAGGTAAGGCCTAGCAGGATAATCTTCCTTTTGGATTAACTCAAAGTCAAGTAACCAGGGACCTTAGTTACATCTGTGAAACGCTTTTGCCATATGATATAATGTAATCATGGGAGTGATAGCCCATCACATTCACAGGCCCCACTCACACACCCAAGGGATGGCTATTGCTCAGGATAAGTACACCAGGATGGGCAGAAATCTCTAGAGCCCTTTTAGAATTCTACCAACCCCACCTGTCAAGGTTATCCAATCGCCAAATCTTTATAGGTTTAACTTCTGAAATGTTTCTTGATTGACCATATTTATCTCCCAGATTCATCAGCGACCATCCTCCCTACCCTCAGAAACCTTTTTATGTATCTATCTGGGCTTTTCCTTACTTCACCAAACTACCAAATATAGGAAGTTCTTTCATAATAATGTGCTTGCTTAATTCATGTAGTTCTCTTTTTTTAATAAGATCAAAAATTTTAGATCCACTACTTGATCCACTAAACTATGTATAAAATCAATATGAATTTATTTCAGGAAGCGTTTGGTGGCAATCAGCTAATCTAAGTCAAGTCAGAAGAACTTCTTCCTCTGGAGTTATATTCTTTTATATTTATGCATCTAGAATAGTGTTTATTCCATTATATGATCAAAGGTTATTTGAAAATATGCCTCTGTAACAAAATCAAGTTACTGGAAGGTAGATCATTGTTTTTTCATCATTATATTCCCGGAACCTTGAAATATATTTTGAGAAGTGTACACGTACAATATATACACGTTAACATAAATTCAATCCAAGAGTTGTTAACTGACCAAGGTTCTGAACATATCTCAGGACCTCAACACTTTCAATTTTGTCTATTTAAAACATACTGTGTTGCCCGAAATTGTGTGTGTGTGTGTGTGTGTGTGTGTGTGTGTGTGTGAGAGAGAGAGAGAGAGAGAGATTTGGAGTTTTACTGATGGAAGACTCTGTCCTAGTAGTGGCAAATTAACTTATATGTGCCCTCCCATTTGTTGACAGTAATTCTCTTCTTATTATATCAAGATAACACTCCAGACCCACTATAAGAATGTGGGTTCTGTGCTGGGCTACCTTGACTTATCTCTCTTCTCTGATTACAGAGTCAGTGACATGGTTATGGGGTCATACAAACCTAGGTTCAAATTTTGTCTCTGCCACCAGCTAGCTGGAGTTCTCCAAATAAGCACTTTACATCAGGTTCCACTAACGTGAAACTGATAGTTCATCAATGGCATTACTTTGTGGGGATTAAATGAGATAACATTGTAAAATATATAATATGCTGACCAGTGCCTGGGACATGGAAATCACTTGATACTGGTAAATGAAGATGAAGATGAGGATGAGGATAAGAATGGCAGTGGCAGTGTGTGATGGTGGTAATGGCAGTTGACCTGAGGACCTTCAGTGGCAGTTATAACATATGACACAACTAACGAGAAAACTTAAAACTGCATGGACACGTTAACAGCCTGCTCTAAGCAGCAAGACAGATGGCTCATAGACCAATCCTACCTCCTCAGTTAAAATAGAATGTCCCTAGGAAATACGGATTTCAGAAAATAGAAATTTCTACAATTTTCTTTAGACACCCACAAGAGATTTCTGCTATTTATAGTCTCCCTCATTCTTAAAAGAAACCAGCATGTAAAGTCTAATGTTTTTCCTGAATGCAGCAGTTTTACTTACAAAGTATAAGGATGTGTTCTTTCCTGCACTGATTTCCAGAAAGGGGCCTGAGGAGCTGAGGATGTGTTCTACCCAGAAATAGGTAGCATATATAAGAAGCCATATCTCAGACTGCCTGAAAGCTCTTAATAAACCCCTTGTGGAGATTTCTCCAGCCCCCAGAGTATGAAGCTTCCCAAGGGTCCTTTTTACTTCATGGCTTCCTTCTCCTTCTACTTCATGCACTTTTATAGTTTCCGTGAATGAACTGCTATTACAGGTCTTTGAATTTATGTGTTGATAAAATTTTCTTAAAAGTAAATTTGTGAGTAACCACACCTTCCCAAAAGAAACCACAAGATTGTCCCTCATCTTCACACCATCCCCATACCCAACTGATAAATTTATCTTCCTCCCATATTATTTAGGTGAATTTTATATATTTTTAGAAACCTCTCTGCTTCTGCTTCACTCTATCCCCCCCAAAAAAATCTTCATTTATTGTTTCATGGAACATGTGAAGTACCTTGCATATTCTAGGACTTCGTACTGGTAATATAGAGAATAGAACAAAGTCTTTTCCCTCCAGAGCTCCTTGTGGAAACAGACATAAAACTTAGTGATTACAACAAAGAATATTTATGATGACAACACAGAAGAGCTTATGTTTATCCTGCAGGAAACTCAGCACCAGGTCTGTCAGGAGACAATGGAGCACAGAGCGTGGGAAGAACAAAAGGACTAATAACAGACTCAGCTCGCTAGGAACCCTGGGTGCCAGTGTGGGGGAGAGTGGCAAGAGATGAAACTAAATAGGGAGACAGGATTCATGTTAGGCATGAAGATCTTTCAGGCATCCTAAGTCATTTGAATCTAAATAACATAATACAAATTACTCAGCATGGAACTTTATCTTTCCCATTCCCTAGAAAAACACATTTCTACAGCTCCACGTGAAGCAGCTAAGTTGGGCACCTTATCTGAGAATCCCTAATATATTGCGGTTCTCTGCTTGGTGTCAATATCAACCTGAATGGTACAAATATCACATTTTCCTTCTAAACTCTGATGTATCAGTTTACAGAAATGTCAATTTAGAAAACATTCTCAAACAGAACCTCAATACCCCATCACCTACTCTTTCAAATTCTACTCTAGATTAACCAGACTACTATTTAGCATTGGTTCAGACAGTTTTTTTAATTATTATTATACTTTAAGTTCTGGGGTACATGTGCAGATCATACATGATTGTTACATAGGTATACACATATCATGGTGGTTTGCGGCATCCATCCCCCCATCATCTACATTAGGTATTTCTAATCTAATGCTATCCCTCCCCAATTTCCCCACCCCTTGCTATCCCTCCCCTAGCTCTCCCACCCACCAGCAGCCCCAGTGTGTGATGTTCCCCTCCCTGTGTCCATGTGTTCTCATTGTTCAACACTCACTTGTGAGTGAGAACATGCAGTGTTTGGTTTTCTGTTCTTGTGTCAGTTTGCTGAGAATTATGGTATCCAGATTCATCCATGTCCCTGTAAAGGACATGAACTCATCCTTTTTTATGGTTACATAGTTTTCCATCATGTATATGCGCCACATTTTCTTTATCCAGTCTATCATTAATGAGCATTTGGGTTGGTTCCAAGTCTTTGCTATTGTAAACAGTGCCACAGTGAACATATGTGTGCATGTGTCTTTATAATAGAATGATTTATCATCCTTTGGGCATATACCCAGTAATGGGATTGCTGAGTCAAATGGTATTTCTATTTCTAGATCTTTGAGGAACCACCACACTATCTTCCACAATGGTTGAATTAATTTACACTCCCACCAACAGTGTAGAACCACTCCTATTCCTCCACATCCTCTCCAGCATCTGTCTCCAGATTTTCTTAATGATTGCCATTCTGTCTGGTGTGAGATGGTATCTCAATGTGGTTTTGATTTGCATTTATCTAATGACCAGTGATGATGAGCATTTTTTCATGTTTGTTGGCTGCATAAATGTCTTCTTTTGCAAACTGTCTGTTCATATCCTTTGCCCACTTTTTCATGGGACTGTTTGTTTTTTTCTTGTAAATTTGTTTAAGTTCTTTGTAGATTCTGGGTATTAGCCCTTTGTCAGATGAGTAGATTGAAAAATTATTTTCCCATTCTGTTGGTTGCCAGTTCACTCTAACGATAGTTTCTTTTGCTGTGCAGAAGGTCTTACGCTTAATTAGATTCCATTCATCTATTTTGGCTTTTGTTGCCATTGCTTTGTTGTTTTAGTCATGAAGTCCTTGCCTATGCCTTTGTTTTAAACAACCATTGTTTCAGATGGACTATAAATAAAAGCAAAATGTATAGGCCTTAGTATTGGATGTTGTTGAATTCAGAGTATAACACAGCTAGTAGGGATAAATGAAAAGTATAAGCTGTAAGATTAAAAGAAAAAATACTTAGAAAAAAGGAAACAAATATAAAGTATTACTTTATCAAGAGAGAAAATAAATATACTTCAAAGTGGATTTTATTAAGGTACATATAACTATACTATGTAAGATTATCTGTAATTAACACTTCATAAATTACATTATTGAAGCATGAATCAAATTGTTGCTTTCACAATAACATTATTAGTGCATTTATTTTTAAGATATATCCAAAAATGTGATTTCCCATCTTCAAAATTATTTTTCAAAATTTTCCTAACATCCATATGAAATTTAGATAATTTAGATAGTATCCATATGAAATTTAGATAATTTATGTTTATGTTTTTATTGCTTAGAAATGAATGCATATTATATTTTCTCTATTAAACAGTACATTTTAGGAGCCATACTTTTCTTATTAAGTGAAGTATTTCCTGGACTGGTTGTTTTTCCATTGGTTCAGGCTCCTCCTGGGAGAAAGAGAGCCCACCTCCTATGACAACTGTTAGTATATGGTATAATGTACACAGTTTGTAAGTAACAAGTGATTAAAACATTGTTTCAATTTAGATATGTTCAGTCAGATTTAAACACCTTATGAATGAAGCCTGTGCTTTCCCTATTCACTGTTTTATCCCTAGTCCTCCTTCCTACAGTGTTTGCCAAAATGAAGATGCTTAATATGTAAGAATATATGTAAAGTTATATCAAAATAATATTAATTCTATAAACATGCATTAAGTAGCTATTATTAATAAAGCACTGTGCTTGTATCTGTGCAAGATACATCAATCCTCAAAGTCCAATGCACATTTTTGAAAAGTTACAGTTCAATAGGGGAAGAGAAATCTAACTACCCATAAGACAAAGATTTAATATCAGCACCTGAAAGAATAGTAAATGACACAATCAGGAAAAGAAGGAGGTGGGTATTTCAGTCAGAGAGAGCAAAATAATCAAAGACCTACAGGCGATATATTCCTGGTATTTTTCAGAAATACATATAATTCCTCAAAGTGAATAGACCCCAGAAAAGTGTTACTCTGTCATACATGATAGTCTGTAAATGTCTTGTTAAAATGTAAATTTGTGTGTTCCATCTCAAGGGCTTCTGTTTAAGTAGTTCTGAGGTAAAGTGGAAGAATCTGCTCTTGAAAATGAGTGTCAAGTGGTTTGGATGCACAGATGCTGGACCACATTGAGAAAAGTGATAGATGCAAGGAGGAAATAGATGTCAACTATGAGTGTATTCAGTGGGCGGTACAAGGCCAGATCTAGGACTTCATACTGGTAATACAGAGAATAGAACAGAGTCTTTTCTCTCCAGAGCTCCTTGGAAGGAACCCGTTGTGAAAACAGACATAAAACTCAGTGATTAAACCAAGGTATCTGTGAAGACCCATTGGAATGAAGAACTTATGGAAGATGAAGATCTAAAAAAGTTTCGTTTTGTGGGAAGGTATTAAGTGGAAATTACTTCATTGTCTAAAAAGAAAAAGAAACCCTTTTTATTGAACATTTATAAAATGCAGGAAAGTGTAAAGAATATGTCAACAAAACAATATCCAGCTACCAAATATATGGCATTTTAATGTTTGGGATATGTTTTTTTATACTTTTGTAATGTGCATATACACATATTCACATGAAATATATACACAGTAATAAGTACTTTGAATGCTAACTTACCTTTTTTAACAAAATGTAATTTATATTTGTATCAGTATTTAACTTGTTACATCATATTTTATATTTTATTTAGTCAGTACCCTAAAGTAATTGTTTAAGCAGTTTCCACATTTTCATTGTAATGTGTAACAAATGATGTGTTGGACATCACAATATATCTTTACATTCTTTCCCATTTTTCTTCTTATAGACATGTATTTAGACAGTGGGTCCCCAGGTCTTGTACTATTAAAATACTAATGCATTTACCAAAGTGACCTCAAGTACTCTTTTAGGAATTAGGAAAATAGTCCTTTTATTCATACTTCTTCTTGCTTATTGTGCTTATTCATATTCTTCAGCCATTTACAATCTATCAGGTAGAATAATGAATAGTTACAAATAAACTGTAAGAATTACTGAAACGTAGACTTTGCCTACTGATCTATGTTATATGAGCCTTACTTGGATAGCTACATACTCTAGAGGTGGTAAGACTACCTAAATTCCAAGTATGACTTTATTTATGCATGCTTTCAGATATATTTTAATGGTGGTCCTGTACTGTGCTAAGTTCAGTATTCGTGATAGGATCAGATATACTGACATAATTTCTGCCCTCAAATAATCCACCATCTAGAACTGTGTAAATAGTAAGTTAGTGGATCAACAGAATAGAGACAAAGCATGTTGAAACTGGCTTTTTCAACAAATAGCAGTAATTCACAGTGTTGAATGATCAAACATGGGCCAGGAAAGACTTGGTAAAGAAGAGGTACACTCAAAATTTCCTAAATTAGCTTAGAAAGAAATACTTTGAGCACAGTCTTGCGAATTTGCTTGGTCTTTACACTGTAGATTATGGGATTCATTACAGGAGGGATAAGCAGATAAACATTGGCAATGAGCATGTGCACAAGGGGAGGGGCATGCCTTCCAAATCTGTGCACTAGTGACAAACTGATCATGGGGATATAGAAGATGGCAACCGCACTGATGTGAGAGACACAGGTACCAAAAGCCTTTTTCTGCTCCTCTGGGGAGGCAATGCAGAGCATAGAGTGGATAATCAGAACATAGGAGAGGAGGATCAAGACAAGAGTCCAAGCCAGCTGTAGAGATAACAATGGCCAGGCCAAATGCACTATTGATCCATGTATCTGTGCATGACAGCTTCACCACATCAGGGTGGAAGCAGTAGGAATGGTGGAGCACATGACTACCGCAGAAGGAGAGATGCTTAAGGGGCAGAAGTAGAGGCACTAGAGCTGTGGTCCCCCTAAGAACAATTGCAAAACCCACTTTAATAATCTGTGAATTGGTTAAGATTGTGGCATATCTCAGTGGGTTACAGATGGCAATGAAGCGGTCAAAGGCCATTGCCAAAAGTACTGAGGACTCCATGAATGTGAAGCCATGGATAAAGAACATTTGGCCAATGCAGGCATCAAAACTGATTTCTCGTGCATTGAACCAGAAAATACCCAGCATGGTGACCAATGTAGAAAGACACAGACCTAGGTCCATGAAGGATAGCATGGAGAGAAAATAGTACATGGGTTCATGGAGGCTCGACTCAGTGATGATGACAAATAGGATCATGCCATTTCCAGAGATAGCAATGACACAGAGACAACAGAATGGGATGGAGATCCAGGTCTGAGGAGTTTCAAGGCCAGGTATGCCAGTGAGGAAGAAGATTGCAGGGTGGGAAATGCTCTGTTTGAAGAATGGCATGACGAGTGAAAAAGCAGTTGTCTTTGAGGAAAAGAACCATGTCCTGTAATAATGGAGAAGAAAAGTAATTTCACTCTTCTATACACCATACAATGTATGATCACAAGAGAACCATGTCCTAGTCTTCAATAAAAATGTACAGCCACTTACTGTTTTCTTATATGTGTTCTTGAGTGAATGAGGAGAGGAGACAGAGACTAAATTGTGTAAAGAAACCTGGTTTTTAGCAAGATTCCCATTATATTATATCTCACCTTCAGGATATTTATATATACATATATAAAACAGGAGATTAGGTTCAATAATGTAAAATATTTCCCACTTCTACGACTGTATGTACATGGGCAGACAGAATATTTCTAGGCAATCATAAGAAACACAATGGGGAAATTCACCCTGCTTTTCTTCATTTCTCAGTTTCTGAGGCAAAAACCCTAAGGTGCATTAAAATTTGTAAGTTCATGTGACCTAGTGAAAGTAAGAGAATAAGATAATATTAAATATTTGCTAGTAAAATACTTCTGATCAAATAAATATACAACAGCTGTTGAGTGAAGAAAAAAGAAAAACTAAGTACCAGGAAAGAAACAATGCAATCTAAATAGAACACAGTGGGTGATAGCAGAAAAAAGATTTGTTTATACAGGTAGTAATTGAGAAGTCGATTATGTTCAAAGGAAATTCTGCCTGACAGAAGAGGGCTTAAATAACCTTAATAAGAACAAAGAAACTCACTGGAGAGTCACGGATAATAACTGAAGTAGTTACCCGAGCAAGTTTCTTGATTTTTCATTTCTGCAAAACACATTGAGAATAGATTGGCTGGGGTAAAAAAGATTTTCTCTGAAGATCTAAGTGTATGCTTACCCAGATTTGTAAATCTGTAGGATTGAAGAAGTTTCTGTATATTGGCTCTGTCTTAAGTTTTCTGACACTGTTTTTTATCTATAGAAAGAATGCTTGGTTTTTAACATATCTGTGTCCCCCTTTCACTCATTCACACGTGTATTTACTCAACAAAAATTTAAATACCTACAGTGGTAGTATGTGCATTAGAATTAGACTTGCTACTTTAAGAAGGTCTGTACATGATTCTGAGAAAGAAAATATTTGAGTTTAAGTTAACTTGGTTATCTTCACTGCAACCCCTGAATGAAGAGACAGGAGCTTAGACATCAGTAAGAATAATTGGTTACAGGAAGTGTGTTCAAGAGGACATTTCTCTAGGTATTTAAGAAGAAGGAAAAATGCTCAATACAGGAAGTCTCTTTGAGTACTCACTAAAAAAAAATTATAGTGGCTGGAAAATTTAAATTGAGAGGCAATGCAAGACAAAACAAAAGCTATGGATTTTGGAGTCAACTCTTGGATCTCAGTTGGAAGATAAGCATCACTTTTTCATCTGTGACTTTACATAGAGGAATCGAGACATGTACCTACTTCTGCATCCTAGGAAAAGTGATCCCTGCCCTGATAATAGGGCTTGAGAGTTATGAAACTAATGTCTATGGTTGAAGTCACAGGATCAGTGAAAAATATCTTGGAGTAATAAATCTAAGGGAAATAAAATCTGAGGACAAAGTGCTGGGGAACAGCAGTATTTAAAGAAAAGACCAGAAGAAGCATCCTCTAATGAAATTGAAGAGGCACACCACTAAGGTAAACATGACTTCCAGGAACACACAAGGGCCATTTTTTCTCAGACCTATGATCTCAGAGCCAGAAAAAAAATGGCTGGCACAGTAGCATCTAAAAGTATCCAAATAAATGAATGAACTGCTTCTAAAAATAGTGATAAACCCCAACACTTAATATTTCCACATATGTTGTATTTCTGATATGTGGCCCCTCAACTTATAAGTTAAATTCATGCAACCACAAGCAGATATTTTAACATGGGGAGAAAACAAACAGTTTTTTCAATAATCTGATATTTATCTTTGAGACAAATTTGGACCTAGTGATAAAAACATTTATTTTCCCAGTTGAAGTGGAGAGCAAGTAATGACCTTAAAATCATACACTCTTTATTTTAAAAAGGAGGAATCAGCCTCTCAATTTAATGTTCTATTCTTTATAGTAACTAAACCCAATTTTTCAAACCAAATAGCTTATTAGGGGTTAGCATTCAAAATATATGAGGAAATCCTACGACTCGGTAGCAAAAACACAAATAATTCAATTTAAAAATGGACAAAGGACTTGAACAGACATTTCTCCAAAGAAAACATAGAAATGGCCAACAAGCATAAAAAGATGCTCAGCATTACTAATCATCACGTAAATGGAAATCAAAATCATCAAAATCACATTGAGATATGACCTCATAGCTATGAAAATACTTATTATAAAAAATATAGCAAGTGTCAGTAAGAACGAGAATAAATTGGACCCATTGTACACAGTTGGTGAGAATGTAAAATCATGCAACCACTGTGAAAAACAGCACATCCATTTCTGAGTATATATCCAAAGGAAATGAAATTAGTAAGTCAAAGAGATATCTGCACTTGCATGTTCATTGCAGAATTATTCACTATAGGCAACATATGGAAACAATCTAAATGTCCATCAACAAGTGAATGGATAAAGAAAATACAAAGTATACATATAATAGAATACTTCTCAGCCTTAAAAGCAATAAAATTCTGACACATGCTATAACATGGATGAACCTGAAGTGAAATGCTTCATGATTCCACTTATATGTGAGGGATCTCTTAGCCAAACTCATAGAAACAGAAAGTAGAATGGTGATTCCAACAGGCTAGGGAGAGGGGGAAATGGAGGAGATGCTGTTAAACAGGTAGGAAGTTTCGTTTACTAAAGATGAATAAGTTACAGTTATCTAATGTACAAAACTGTACTTATAGTTAACAATACAGTATTGTGCAATTGAAAGTTTGAGTAAATCTCATGTTAAGTCTTTCTTTCTTTCTTTTCTTTCTTTCTTTTTCTTTCTTTTGAGACAGAATCTTCCTCTGTTGCCCAGGCTGGAGTACAGTGGCACAATCAGGGCTCACTGAAGCCTCAAACTTCCAGGCTCCAGTGAGCCTCCTGCCTCAGCCTGTCAAGTAAAGTACCTGTAAAGTAGCAGTAACTACAGGCACACACCATCACACCTGGATAATTTTTGTATTTTTTGTAGAGATGGGGTTCCACCATGTTGCCCAGGCTGGTCTTGTACTATTGGACTCAGGGGATACACCTGCCTTGGCCTCCACAGTGCTGGGATTACAGGTGTGATTTTATCACGATAAAAATAAATAGAATAGCTATATTGTAAACAGCAAAAATAAACATAAGAGAGAAATCCAACATATTAAGTATTCAGGTATATTTCTCTCTAGTAAAATTAGTGGTAATGTATTTAATGCGTCCTATGTGCCAAACAATTTACTTCACTGAATCTCTGTGGCCCTCTTTCCACTGCACAATGCTCATAGCATTTTTCTGCAACTCGTATAATCAAAGGGAAACATAATAGGTTCTTGTAACACAGGGAACTCTATTAGCAAACATGGGACCAAGAATAGCTTTTTAAAAAAATTCTATGATTCTTAAACCACCCCTGAGTTGTCCTGCACTAAAACTAATGAGCAAACATTAAACTCTTCTTAAACAGATGCCTTTAAGTGTCTCTTTCTCCCCCACTGAGAATTCTTCCATGACAGGAGCTATAACTTAAACATCCCTGTTACCAGACTACCAGGAACATCTAAATAGCCCTCACAACAATGCTTCACATTCATTACTATCACAATACCATTATTGGGTATTAATAACTTCCCTTTATGGATGAGAAAGCAGGTTAAGATTAGATAATCGAGACTCAGAGGAACCATATGACTTTCTCAAATTCACCCAACAAGCCAATGGCAAATTCAGAAATTGAGCTCTTTTCTTACTCCAAATGCCATTCTCTTGCAACATCTTTATTTATTTATTTATTTTTTACTGTGGAATGAAACAAACACATGCTAACGACTGTAGTCTATATTTGGAATAACTATTTTTAACACTACAACAATATTTTTGAATTGACATAATGTATAAAAATATACTACAGAGTTCACGCCTAATTTACTCTGAACACTTCTGTGTTTGTTTCATATACTATCTGAAGGTTATACAGTACCTGATTTATTTATAAAAGTCTTCAATGCACTACAGCACTGACCTTGTGCACAGAATAATTCTTGGGTCTGGAAGGTGAGGTTATCTGATCCTGCCCCCTGCTATTTGAAGGATCATCCCACACAGCAGAGAATGTATTAACACAAAGCAAGAGAGGAGAAAGAGTTATCTCAACCTCACTAACTTACATTCAGAAAGGTTCTGTACTATAGTTGTGGAATCAGTCCCCTTGAGCCCTGCCCCCTGACTAAGAGGTCCTCTTTTGCCAGGGGAAACCATAGGGAGAAAATTTGGGAATAGGAGAACTACCAGATTTGAGAAAAAGAGCCTTTGTAAGGAGCCTAGAAGTCACCTGATAAGAGTCATTTACTCAGCAGAAAAACAAATTCCTAGGAGAGAACTCTGTACAGCTGTGTCCTGCTAACCCTTTGTGCTCCAAATAACAAACTATAAAGGGCAACATGTTTTTAGTCTATCTTCACTCTTTCTTCCCCAAAAGATAATTCTATAGATGAACTGCACTTTCAGTTCTCATTCAAGAGCAATTGGTGCCCTAAACAGCTGTGGGACAACTTTTGCCTGGAGCCAGAGTAAAGAAGAAGTGCCGTTGTTAAAAGATCACTAACAGCTGAGTTTGCTCAGCTGTCATTTGCTAGTTTCACAGCAATCATAAGACATGGAACCCAAATAGGAAAGGGGTTGCTGAGTTATTACATTCACTGAAGGTAGTACAGTGGTTTTCTGATTCAGAGCCCAAGCCCTCCCCTGAGTCTTCTGAATTTCCTGGGAGTTGTTGCTAACCTGTGCATAGTCACAGAAAATGACAACTTAAGAGGAAGTGACTAAAGGAAGACTACAAAACTTTACGAGTCCCATGTGTGTCTTTTGCTAGCATACAGAGATATTAGGCTGCTCTAACTGCCCTAAAACTGCTACCAGTATGTTTACCACTGTGGTGGAGAATTAACCATGTTTGACAGACAGCTTCTGTTTAAGCTGCAGACACTCATAAATGGCTTTCAGCCTATTCATTAATACAGCGTTTCACAATTAATGGTGAGCTTGGAAGGTTGGTAAGTTTCAAAGACAACTATTTAGACATGTTTCTTGGCATAAGAGGCTGTATCAAGAGGAAATTACCTTGCAAAGGGCTGCTATATGGAAGAAGAGGACGAGGTAACTATTCCCATTAGAGTTGCCACAGAGCATAAATTTTAATTATCCTGTTTAACTCTTCTTCATCTTCTTGTGTCACAAGATTATAGATCCCTAGGAAAATCTGGAAAGCTGAACTTTTTTCCCAGAAGTTCATAAAGAACCTGAGAAAATATGCTCTGTTTTTAGGTATCTTCTGGACTAATAAATAGAAATATAATCTTCCCCCAGAAATACTTCAACAGGTTAGGGGAATATCTTAGCCATCCTTGATAAATGTGCCACACAATATATGAGACTCCATGGGAAAAATGCACAATTTAAATAGAATCTTTGAAGACACAGAAGCAAAACAGATGTCCAGCTGTTACAGGGAAATAAATGTGAAAACTGTGCTGTCCATGCTAATAACTCCAGTCTGAGGAGCACTGGTTCATGCTCACAGTCACATTTGCAGGCTGATATTCTACACACATGCAGAAAATGGGACATAGAAGAACTTAAGGGTCTTTTTTAGTGCAAACTCCAGACTTGTAAACCATTCATCAGTCAAAGCCTAATAATCAGTGGATACAAGAAGGGCATAATGATCAATGCTCATTTTGATTGGTTGTCTATTCTAATTCTTCTGTTCCAGGACATAAATCTGTTAAACACTTTCCCTCTATCTTCCTGTCCATTAAGAGTCAATATAGCATTGGTTAAAATGAAAGTATCTGGACCCAGACAACCTTGATCCAAAGCTCAGTTCTGTCACCAATTGTGTGACTTTAGGCTAACTGTATAAGTATATCACTTCTGTTTATTGCTTTTAATGTGGAGAAAATAGTTATACAGCTTTATAAGTCTAGTTTATAAAATAACCCAGTATTGATCCATAAAGAGGTCTTGGCACAGTATAATTTGCACTCACTCAAATGACTCAATTATTTACTTGTGTTATTTATCATGATTACTATTGTTTTCATTAATATAGCAATTTTATTAAATTATCATTTATTGCCTAGTGTGTGTCAGATACTATGTTTCAAAGTTTAGATGAAAAGGTGTAGTATCTACTCTCAAGGAACTCATAGATCTGATAGATGATAGATAGACAACCATTATAAGACAAATCTGATCAGGACATTGCCCTGCTTTTTCTTTAGCTTCCCAGGTCCTCAGAAATCTGGCCTTACGAACCCTTTAGGTGGAGAGACATTTACTTCCACTCTCTCTCCTTCAGTCATATAGAACTCATTTTCCGTTTCCTAAACACGACATGGTTTGGCTCAGGTCTGAGCCTTCTCTCATTCTATTCTTTGAGGCAGCATTACGATGTTTATTGATTCCTAAACTCTGTTTCAAATATAATTCAAAAGTTTTGTTTTTTAATTATATTAAAATTAAAATAGCTTTTTATCTTAGATTTTCTGATTTGCAGATTGTAGATAAATTAATGGAAGCTTAATTTTGTGGAATTTTTTATTCTTTTTTAATTTTTCTTTTTAGTTTCCCTACTTTGCAGTGCCCTAATTTGGTCCTCAGTCCGCCAAGCCAATGAAACATCACAGCTGTTCACTGTGCCTGGAATATTTCCTCAACCTTCTGTCATCTCCTCACCCTACTCTACTCTCCTGCCCTCATTACTAGCTTCCCCTTTTCACTCACTCAGATATCATATTATTACACCTGGTTAGCCTCCCTTGATCATACAGGCTAAATTGTCTTAACATCTACATGATCTATACCAGTACTTCACAAATATGCATGGCACATTAATATACCTGATTAGTTATTATTACACCTGGTTAGCCTCCCTTGATCATACAGGCTAAATTGTCTTAACATCTACATGATCTATACCAGTACTTCACAAATATGCATGGCACATTAATACCCTAGGTATCTTGCAAAAGTGCAGGTTCCAATTCAGAAGATCTGATTTTCTTTTCATTTCCAACAAGTTTTCAGCTGATGCTAACATTATTGGCCCTGCAATAGCAAAGATCTCTGTGAATACCACTTTTAGAGTAATATAACACAGTATTTTAATTTCCCATTTACTTATATATATATCCCCCACTAGACTTCAAATTGTAATATTTGGGGTGATATCTATTGTGTTCACTTTTATACCCTCAGGATCTTGTTCGATGCCAGATAGATGTAGAGTATATATACAATATTTCTCTTAATAAATGAATTAAGAACTTTATTGAAAGCATATACAACAAGATATAGTGGGAGCAGAGAGGAATGGAACAAATAGGAGTACTAGGAATAGCCAGAAGTTCACAGGAAGAGGTAAGGATGAGTGACATTTCTATATACACCAAAATTGAATGGTCAGTGTTGGCCATATCAACAGGGTAGGAAAACTGCTAAATCCAACATGGCTGGATCCAGGAAAAGAGGTGAGTGAGGCTTTCATCAGACCATGGAGGACTAGTTGGTGATACGGAGTTTTAATAATTTTTGTAAACAGTAGTATAAACAAAATAATTTTTGACATAGTATCTTAATCTATTTTCTCTTGCTATAAAAGAATACCAAATACTAGGTAATTTATACACAAAAGAAGTTTATTTAGCTCACAGTTCTGGAGGCTAGGAAATTCAAAAGCATGGTGCCAGCATCTGGAGAGAGCTTTTGTGCTGCCATAACATGGTGGAGGACATCACGTGGCAAAAGGGCAAGGGATGTGTGTCAGCCAGATCTCTTTTTTGTCTTATAAAGCCACCAGTCCCAACATGATGACCTTATCTAATCTTACTTATCTCCCAAAGGCCTCATAGCTAATCAAGATATGAATTTGGGAACTAAATTTCCAACATGGGAGACATATTCAAACAGTAACATACAGCAACCCATTTTTGCTGCTTTGTCATTGTTTGCTGTCTTTTAAGATTATTTCTACAATTTCAATACATTAACCCTGGATTACCTGGTTTGCCTCTGGCCTATTGCTCCTGTATCAAACTCTGTTTCTTTTATATCCTAAACTGTTTGCTCCTTGTGCTAATCTTAGCCCTGAAACTTGCTTTTCTATTTCCTGATCAAGCGTGACCATCCACTTGAGCTGTTACATGTACAAAGTTTAAAGGTTGTGTAACATCCCAGGACTGGATATAAATGCTTTATATATTCTGTATCATTGAGAAATTTCATCTGTATTTTTGAACACTGTAAATAATGGGGCAATAAATTTTCCTGTACATAAAAATATGCCCTGCATCTCTGATATGTTCCTTTCAATAAATTTTTAGAAATGGAATATTATGGACATTTTAAGACAATAATATGCTGGAAAATCTGCTTCCAGAAAGTTCACGCAAACATTGTAAAACAATGCCTAGTCCACTGTAACACAGCAACACAACACTGTGTATTATATGTTTTATAAAACATTCACTAATCTGATAGGCAAGAATATTTTACTGTTTACTATAGTAGAATGTTGACAGCCAATAAATAAGACTTATTGCAAGTTCCTAGTGCAGAGTTTTCTTGTGTCCAATTTGGTGCTTCCTGTTTAGATTACCACGTTCCAGAAACATTAATGTGAAGTCAAATGGCATCAGAGACTATGATACATTTCCTGGATTAAATGGTGTTAATATTAATGTATTAATAAAGTGTGTTGCTAAGTGATTTCATGGAGGAACATTGAACTTGGATTTTCAGAAACTTTAATTAAATTACGAGCTATTGTTCTGCTAGGCTGGCTTGAGAATAGGGCAGTATGAAGGGCCATATTTTGAAGTATGTGTACCAGTGTGTGTACTGGTGCTTTGACCAGTATGCACACTAGTTTCATGTTCAGGTACTAAGCTCTGGCACAGAATTTACATGGTACCACTATAGTAACTCTATTGCTCTGATAAGAGTAACATTCTTTCAACCATAAGAAAGCAAATATGAGACCATCCCCAAATAGTTTCTGAGACTAATGGGAAAGGAGTCAGTCCCAGAATTTGTCCAACTTGGTAGAGAAAGTGTTTTGAAAGTTTCAAGAAGTTTACTGTGAGGAAACACAATAATAAAAAAATCTTCATGTGCAAGGTATAAGTATACACAAGTGACAACCTGTTAACATTCAGTTTGTCAGATCAGCATACATGCAGGCTTTTGGGTGTAGATAACTCGAATTGAAAGTAGTGGTAGATGAATGGTCATGTGAAGACTCTTTAGAAAATGAGTTTTGAAAACTGAAAGAGTGTCAGGTAGCCCAGGCTTTGAATATTGGTTGTGCCACTTATAACTGAAAAACCTAAGTAAGTTACTTAAACTCTAATTTTTAGTTTAAACATAGTTTAAGACATAAATTAGACTAACAATGGATTCTTCTACTAAATATATTATAGTAGATTTGTGTAGGTCAGAAGTTGACATGGATCTCAGTGAGCTAAAAATCAAGGCATCACCACACTGCATTTCTTTGTAGAGGGGCTATGAAAAAATCAATCCTCTTCTTCTCTCCTTCTGGAGGCATCCCACATTCCTTGGCTTGTAGCCTCCTTCTGCCCTCTTCAAAGCCAGCAACAGTGGATCAAATCCTTTCATGCTGCCATCTCTCTGGTTCTCCACTTTTAAAGATTCATGTGAACACATTGGACTCACCCAGCTAATCCAACTAATCTTACCATCTCAAGGTATTTAACTTTAATCACATCTGCAGAGTCCCTCTGCCATGTAAGATCACATATTCACAGGTTCCAGGCATTAAGACATAGATATCTTTGGGGGCCATTATCCTGCCTACCACAAACACTTAGCATAGTACCATGGATGTAGAATGCATAATAAAATATTATGGTTCTTGTTATTTATTGTTTTTATTAAATTATGAAGAAGAAAATATCTTAGGCCATGACATTTTCAGTAGTGAAACAGACATGGTAATGGAAAGGAGATAATATCAGAAGCAGTGAGAATGGTTAGGAAACTTCCGACATTACCCAAGTGAGAGATAATTGTGACTTAAATAAAGGTGACATTTCTGGAGATGATAAAGATTGATCAATTTCTAGTTATAATTTTCAAAGAGATTGACAAGATTTACTGATGAATTAAATGCAGAGTGTAAGAGAGAGAAACCGAGAATGAATCAAAGACCCATATGCCCAAGAGTGGTCCAATATTGGTGGGAATATCTAAGGATCTGAAGAGGCCTTAAGGAGACAAGATGGACAACTTATAGCAATCTATGCATACTGTTCATTAAAGACTGATGAAAGCAATAGTAACCTGACAGCAGGTGATATCATTGGCCAAATCAATCACCTATCTACCCACAATTTTTCTTGGTATAATACAAGATTTTTAAAATTTGACTATAAGTAGGGAGAAACCCAAAATATTGTGACTAATTCTCTTCAACCTATTGGGTTAGGACTTCAAAATATAAAATAGGTCAAATTATAAAAAAGTAAATTAAACTATTTTATGTACAACTAAGTTGTGGACTAAGATTTTTACCTACTGTATTCACCAAGCATTTGGTTCAAGCCTCTAAGATAACCTTATCATTAGTTAACATGAAATCTAGTCTACACTGAAATCCTAAACAGTAAGAATTACAGTGTATTCTTTTAAAAAAAAATCTATCACTGAGCATAATGTTTAGAACATAGGACGTTCTTATGAAATATTTACTGGATATATGTATGGATTAGTAAATGAATTTTTTAACTATAAGAGAAAGATTGCTGCTGCAAAGAGCCACAGGTAGGCTAATGAAACCATACTGCTGTGAATAATGTTAGATACTGAGGAGTTAAGGGGGAGTTTGACTCTCACTCATAAAGGGAGATGCCATTTAGAAATTTGCTACAATATTTCATTTTTTAAAATCTCCTTCAGAGTAACTGCTAGAGATGATGGGGTTCCTTTTAAGGGTAATGGAAATGTTCTCAAATTAAATTGTGATGATGGTTTCTGCACAGTTCTGTGACTTTACTAAAAACAATTGAATCATACACTATAAATGGGTGAATTTTATAGTATGTGAATTATATAGCAATAAAGCTGTTAAATAAAAAAGCTTTTGAGTAAAATAATACATGAGCAAAAAGTTACATCAGCCCATAAAGCACATAGCCACAATAAGTCATTGCATAATGGAACAGATATAAAAGGACTGCATGAGGCAAAAAAAGTCTTCTGGGAATCTCCACACCCTGGAGACACAGTGAGTTAGCACTACCACCAGGAATTGGCCTCTCCGCCCTGTGCCTGTCTCCAATCAGGCTGGAATAAGTCTCCTTATATTTGTAAGCTTGGCCCTCCCCTGGAATCTAAAGCCTCCTTCGTCTTCTGAGTCAGCCTGAAGGGGACAGGCCGATCTACTGTATGGGCTCTGTAAGTAAAACTGTTTTGTTCAATGAAAATACTTGACTCTAGATGAACTGGACTTTCTCACCCACAGGGAATAATTTCCTCCCAGTGTGCAGAATTCGATTAGGTATTGGGATGGTGGGCTGAGGAGGATGGTAGAATTTGCAGAATTATTTATTCCCAGGAAATATGTAGAGAATGAGTATTGCGCTCTGCCAGATAAAGGTTGTATAACTTGTTGTTAGTCAAACGGTTTAATCAGTGTGCTAATATATTTATCACAGTCAGGGAATCTCATTTCTATGCCCAATAACTCTTACTAAAAATGAAAAATTACCAATTTTGAACACGTTGCATGCAAGTTACTGGTATTAGACACGGTGCATATCTTGCCTTATAGATGAGGAAACTGGGTCACAGAAAGTTTGTATTACTTGTAGATTTCAGGAAAACAATTGTTTTTGAGACACAAGCTTTGGAATGAAAAAGACCTGGGTTAAAAACTCACCTCTGACTTTCACTAGTTGTGTGTGTGATTTCAAATGTTTCAGAACCTCAGATTCTCAGTGTCTTTACCAGAAAAAAGAATTTAAGGTGAATCTAATGATACTTGTCACATAATGCTATAGTAAGAATTAAAATAATGCTTATAAAGCACTGAGGACAATAATGTTCACAGAACAAGTGTCCAACAAATAGTAACTATTTCTATGAGTAATATTTTTGTTAATGTTGTAGATGGTCTCAAAACTAGTTAGTGTTTGAGCAAGAATCCGAACCCGGGTCAGTCATACACAATAGCCATACCATTGGCAATAGCATGGAGAATACTGGTGACACTATATGGTCTAGTTCAGCAGATGAAGACAGCCACAAGCTGTAGTTTATAGTAGTGCAATGAAAGAAGAGCATCACTATAATCTGAGTGGACAGGAAAATTAGTTGAGAATATAGCTTATTTCACAAGAGAGAAAACAAAGGAATATATGGATTAGAGAGGATGGATTGGAAAGATTTGAGAGTGAAGGCAGAACAAAAGAGAAGCTTGGGAGAAATTTACTGCCTCCTTCTAAGACTATCCATTAGTCTTCCTCTAGCCTTGGATATAAACGGTTAAGGTTTTTTCAGTGTAAGAAAAGCATGATGAAATAACAGCTTCAAGTGTCCACTAGTGACAATTGCTTGGCCTTCTTATATAGACCTCCTAAGGTTCTCATTTTTGATATTTCAGAAATAGAATCAATTAAAAACTAATCTTCATATGTAGGGGATAAGAGAGCAAGAGGAGGGTGTGTTTGTGTGTGTGTGTGTGTGTGTGTGTGTGTGTGTGTGCGGTGGGTAGTAATTTTAATTCAATGCTTTGCTAGAGTTATATGTCATTTGCTGATAAATGAAACAGGAGGGAGAGCCAGGTTTGGAGGCGAGGAGAGAATGAGTTCTGTTTGTCTTATATAGAGGTTGAAGTAACTGAGGGATGATGGGTGGAGATGTTCCTCAGTGGTAGACACAGTATTTTATTCACCTTTTATTCATCACTTGAAGCAAGGAGTTTTGTTCTCCAAACTGCTGTCAATTATTTTTCTAAATTACAGGTTTGATTGCTTCACTGTATTTTCATGTCTCATCACTATTTTCACACTTAAAACCAGAAACCGTGCCATAGCATTAAAGATTCTGCTAACTTTTTAAATATAGAACTCAGGAGATGCTATAATTAGACTGCAGATTTATTAGTCTTCTGGATATAAGTGATATTTAAACCCATGAGAATAACTAAGCTATCTCAAGGAGAGCATATGAAAAGCAAGAAAGAAAAGGAACTTCTTGGGAGAAAAGTAGACTCCTCTAGAATCCTACAGTTTATAAGGCAGAGAACAAAACCATTGTTTGACAAACAGGAAAAAAAAACTCACAGAATAACGATTATTGAAGCTAATAAAGGAGAAAATTTCAAGGAGGAAGAGGTAAACATTGCCGAAAGTTGAGATGAGGGAGAGAAAAACAAATCTGAGATTAAACTTTTGGACTTGGCATGTAGAAAATCACGAGTGACACCATTTGGAGGATTTTCAGAATCATTAGCGAAAGAATTCAGATTGTTACTGAAGGTGAAGGAATAATAAACAAAAGAGGATTGTTTTCCAAAGGAATTTTTATCCTTAGAAAAGATACAGCAGGAAACTGAGAGAAAAACAGGGTTTATGTCTTGTACCCCTCACTATCAAAGCACAAGGCTAATTATGAAAACTATTCAATGTATCCTGGTTGAAATGAATGGTTTGGAAATACCTATCTAAAACCGGGAAGCTTTTATGTTGAGTTAGAGTAAAACTTGAGCATTGCAGACTGCGAAAAAGCAACCAATTGGTAATAAACAAGATACTAAAGAGGAAAAGGAATTTGATTGGTGTTAAATGAGAAGAGATGAAGAATGATTTATTTATTAAAAGCAAAGCTCATTGCTTCCAGTGGTGAATAAAGTATTTAGAAATGTCTGGCTCTTGATGCTCTGCAAAAACTTAAGTTCATTCCACTTTCCATAGAATTCAAGATTTTCATGATTTGACCTCTGATGCTTTCTCTAGCTTCATTTCCCACAGCACCTAGCCTCACGTTTTATACTCCTTCTCTTGTAGTTATCCAGCAAACTGGCTTATGTTATTCTTTTATTCATATCTCTCTTCATGTTATATATGACACAGCAAAAGCATACTTCTCCTGTTTTGCATCCTTGTAAACTCACATCTACCCATCAAAACTTCATACAGTTATAAATCATACACTCTGTTAAGATTCTTGAAACTAGTTCTACTTGACACACACAGACACATTCATGTATGCACACACTCCAAATCTGCCACTCCACACTATTATCTCTTCTGCCTTATCTATTAGATACACCTTATCCTTATACACTCTACAACTAGGAGCATTTATCTCTTTGTCTCTGACACTGCTGATATGCACTGTGCCTAATTAAATGCCCGGCATGTAGCAGACGCTTTAAATTCGTCATTTTTTTATTTTCAATAAGAGTCCCTAGACTGTTGACACAGCAAGCTCAGCTCCCTGTATATGTATCTAGTTCAGTTCAATTTGAACTGAACTAAGTGTTTATGGTTGATGGTCAGGAGCCTAAGTAGAGTTATTGGTTATTAAAAGGAATAAGGAACGCTGTGTCTCTGAGCCCAGCATGGATGTGGGAAGGATGCAGGAAGATATGGTTGTAGAATGACGGAAAGGAGAGGAATCATTTCTTTTTTGCTAGGCCCAACACAGATCAGATCAAACTATATACAGTATGGTTTTCTTTTGTTTTGTTTATGATCTGACAGTAAGAAGGAGAAAAAAAAACTGCCAAGAAAAATTAAAATAGGCACTGAATAAATTGTTGAAATGAGGAAAGGGGAGCCATGAAGAAGTTAGGATGAAAGAGAAATTATTCAAATAGCAATTTAATTGTTTAAAGTGATTACATAAAATTTCCTACAATGACAAAAATTACAACTCAGGCATTACATGGAAATTAAAAATCATGAAAGCCAGATTAATTGACATAAATGGAACCCCTCTGTACTTTCATAACCATTTTTATTATTCATCACTGTATACAAGATATTGAAGTTATTGAACAATGGTTCTGCTCTTTCTCCCTCACTGGATTAGAAACTCTCTAAGAGGGGTTGTATTTGTGTTGTCCCTTAGCTTCTGTCATAACACTATGTAAGATGCAGATACTCAGTTAAGGTCCCTAAGAGAGTAAAGCAAGATCAGGAGAAGAAATGCTACAAGTGCATGCTTGCTCAACACTTTTACATATGCCATTCTGAAAGCCTGGAAATTCTTCATCTCAACTTATATAAAACACAGAAATCTTTCAAGCACTGCTTTTTCTATAAAGCCTTCTCCAAATACTACAAACCTACTGAATGTTCTCTTTCTGTTAATTCCTCTTTAGTGGTGTTTTGGTTTTTTTTAATTATTTTATCTTATTTCTAGTTGACAAATAATATGGTATATATTCGTGGGATAAAATGTGATGTTGCAATACATGTATGCATTGTGGAATAGTTAAATCAGGCTAATTATCATATATTACCTCAAATATTTATCATTTCTTTGTGGTGAGAACATTTAAAACTCTCTCTTCTCGTTTTCTAGAAATATACTATACATTAACCATAATTCTTATTTCTCTTAAGAGATTTGATCGTACATTTCAGATATCTTCATCACTCCCCTGAGGATGAAATTTCAGAGTCTAAAGCTATAGTTTCATTATTTGGCCAAATCATGTAACCTAATGTTTCTTGTTTTTCCTCTAGTTTTCTGATAATTTCAGTTAAATCCCACCCCCTCCTTTTTTTCACTAAGACTTCTTCCAGTGATCCTCGAGGCGGCACTTTATCAGGGTGAATGTGTGAGTCTAGAAATATTGAGGTTCCTCTCCATCCTCTCTTCTATCAACATAAACTGTCAGCCACTCAGCACCCTTTCTTTACCCCTGAAGAACAGTTACCCTGCAACTGGCTATCTCTCATTGATTGAGCCCTCTGCAGCCAAAGCCTAATCTCTGTTATTCCCCAGACCCCTGCCTCCAACTCACCCATACCCATCTACCTTTCTGCAATTCTCTACTCAATGAAAAAAGAAATGTGATGTTTGCAATAAAGTTATATTTTTCCCTCCAAAACAAACAGTAACATTCAATCAGATTTCTCCTAAGAAGCATGTCTTAACAAAATGGAGATACTCTGTTCTGGAGAACTAGTCTTCAAGCAGACTGAAGAGAGAAATGTATTGGAACATGGTAGCACATTGTATCAGGTGGGGGCAGTCTCCTCTCTTCCTAAGCCTGGTAGGTGGTTTGCATTCTAACTCACCATCTCTTCCAAATGTGACTCCAGGTGTCACATTGTAAGGGTCTCTTTAATGGTTAGATGCTGAAGCCATTTATTTGTCACTTCATATGTGTTACTTTGTATTATAATGATCTCTCTCTCCATATTTTCTGGCTTCCCAATTTGTCTGTAAGCTTCTCTGCTTTCCACACTTATGACCAATGTAGTATTGCTGTTCCAATGCCCTGGTGTATTTTTCTCTGGTGCCAACCATATAGAAAAAAGAACCCACTACCTCTGTAACACAATTTAAACATGGCAGAAAGAATGAAATATGATTGGCAAACTTGGGGTAAAGTGTTTATTCTGAGTTCAGTTTTCTATGACTAGAACAGTCAGAGGACTGGTCACATGATATAAACATAGCTGCCAGCAAAGGGCCCTAAAGAAGAAAGATTGTGCACTGAGGCAAATTCAGAAACAAAGCAAAGTACCCACTACAGCAGTTGAAATCTGACATTTTTTAATCAATTTAAATGAGCCATTTATAGTTTCATATTACATAAATACTTTGGTTAGTTTTCTGTACAATAAAATTATTTAATTAGATCAATACACAAACAAATGTAGCTTTTTTTGTTTCAAGCTCTCATCTTGTTCTGCATTTTTAATTCAGCTTGTCAATTTTACAGAATATCACCTCCACTTCCATCATCTTCCTGCTCACTGGTGTTCCTGGGCTGGAAGCCTTCCACACCTGGATCTCCATTCCCTTCTGTGTCCTCTATGTAACGGCCCTCTCAGGAAACAGCCTGATCCTCTTTGCCATCATCACTCAGCCCAGCCTGCACGAACCCATGTACTATTTCCTCTCCATGCTGTCCACCACTGACCTCGGCCTGTCCATATCCACTCTGGTCACTATGCTGGGTATATTCTGGTTCAATGTGAGGGAAATCAGCTTTAATGCCTGCTTGTCCCAGATGTTCTTTATTAAATTTTTCACTGTCATGGAATCCTCAGTGCTGTTGGCCATGGCTTTTGATCGTTTTGTGGCCATTACTAACCCCCTTAGGTATGCCATAATTTTAACTGACTCCAGAATAGTTCAAATTGGAGTGGCAAGTGTCATCAGGGGAATCCTAACGCTGACAACAATGGTAGCACTTCTTACAAGACTGTCCTACTGCCACAGCCACGTGCTCCACCACTCCTACTGCTTCCACCCTGATGTGATGAAGCTCTCGTGCACGGACACCAGGATCAACAGTGCAGTTGG